>JAIPRM010006015.1:0-19468 GCA_025469315.1 Stegophylla sp. TES_Ste_2020 | reverse complement strand
CGTTGTTTAATGGGGGGGGGAAAAAAAAAAAAAAAAAAAACGCCCGAGAGTTTCGTAATTCCATCATAACGTCCTCTTAATACGAGACTTATGTGCTGCAAAAGTTTTCTGATCAAAAGTTTATTCGATCTGATAGCTGCACCGCCCAACAATAGTAAGCAATTTACGGAATAATAATAATAATAATAATAATAACTGTACAATTTAATTCATCAAAATATTTCATCGGCTCGCCGGGAACCAGAGCTATAAATTTCATTGCATATTATTAATGATTATAATAATATTATTTATTATAAAAATAACAAATTACGATTAATTATTGTGTGACAGTAATTAATATTCATATTGTTCGAAAATTATTGTAAAACATTTTCTATCGAACGCGTTTCTCCTTTAACACGGCGTATCCGAGGGAGCTGGGAGATTCAGGGGGGCAAGCCCCCCCCCCTTTATTGGTCAATTTTTTTACAAAATTATAAAATCGGTTTCGACTTGTCAATTGTTTCGCGATTAAAAATAGCACTCGAGTTATTTCGAGTAGATAAAGACTAATTATTATTAAATCGATATATTATAGTGATCAACAAGACAAATGCAGACTTTAGAGTGGACAAAACAAAGAGATAACTTTTCTGACTATAAAAATTTCAATTTTTTATAGATTCCGAACGATGTGAAGAATATTTTTTTAAATTTAATTGTTTTACCACTTTTATTGTACCTATATTTCAAGTAATATAAAAATATTATATTACTCGAGTAATATAATTTTTGGACGATTTTTTAGACCAAAACCTTTTATTTAGATGGAACTTTTATAATGTAACAGTACTATACTTGAACAAATTTATATAATTTGGTCTTGGCTATCATTGTAATGATCAACTGCATTAGAAACTTAAAAATAAGCATAATAATTTTATCAATTACAAAACTACAATTATTACCTATCTGTTTATGTAAAAATATCAGAAACGAAAAAATATGGACACTATTCACTAAAATAAGTAATGAATCGTTTGCATTTTCAATTTTCATGCAGTAGACGTACTTCTAATTTTTATACGTCATGTTCATTGTTCCCTCGTCTTGATTATTTACAACGTTATCTTCTTTTTTATATATATATACAGTTTTCGATTTTTGATGTAAATGAAATATTTTAAGAAAATAAATTTCACGAAATTTGAAATCTCTCTCAATGTAATAGAATAATCGAAAAGCAGTGCAAACAGTAATTTTGCATAGTACAGTACTTGCCAACTTGGAGAATTTTCAAAAATCGTTTTTACTCGTTCATTTCACATATCAACTAGCATAATATTAACAGGAATTTTATAGAACCGCTAGTTATTATATAATAATATAATAACATGTTCTTTACATTAACGCTGACGTATAAAATGCAATCTTTTAAGACCAGACCGAAAATCAAAATAATAATAAAGACCGTAAAAATACAATTAAAAAATAACAATAGTAAATACTGATTATTATTTCCTGTACTATAAGAGAGTATTTAAAAATGAAAAACGTTTTAAGCACTAAACTCGCCATCATATTATATTTTGTTCGTTTACGTGGGAGTTTAATTTATTCTATATTATTGTGTGATACGCCAGTCGCTTGTGAAGTACAAAATGAATAATATATTATAATATGGGTTCTCCCTTATGGTTGATATTACATAAAAGAATAATAATTAACTGTTGAAGTTTATTATTTATTTTTTTCTTCCCCGCCGTCGTTGTGATCGAAAACTGCTGGACATAATATACATATTGAGGTTTTCTAATTAAATGAAAAATTATGTATTAATACAATTTTTATTTTTCGCTACGAATAGAGAGAAGCCAATTTATGAGTATGTTAAAATACGTCGCGTCATTATTATTGGTCAAAAATTTATTATTCATGGTAATTGAGAACACATAAAAAGTCAATTTATTGTTGTCACTTATTAAGTAACTATAAAATTATTAATATATATTCGTATGAATATAAATGATTTAAGGTAAATTATATAACGTGTGTTAAACGACTGTTCAAAGTTATGAATTTATTAAACACAATTCATACTTACCGAAATCAAAACTCTCCGTGTTACAAAATTCTACGCAGGATTTCAGGTCATTCTTTGTTTTTTATCGTAGGGAACGATAACCTGTTAGCGTGAAAAAAAAAAACTTCTCCAATTTTTATAAAACCCGTTTATGCGAAAATAAAAAAAAGATTAATTTTCAAAACAGTATCTGAAGGGGGGTCCAGGGGGTCCGGACCCTCCCCGAAACTTATTTTACGTAATATTTTAGTTTTTGACGCCAATATAATGTTTTAAAATTTTAAAAGACAAGAGAAACTTGAAACAGCGATGTCTCCCTAATAATTAAACATGACTAAAAAAAAAAATGTTGCTTTAATTTTCTAAAGAAACAAAAACAATTATTTTTACAACTATTTATGTAAAACGTGTAAATCTGTTTTAATTTTAGTAGTTATACTCTTTTTCCGGAAATAATTTTTCTAATCAAAATTTTTATTCAGGTAAGTGCTCGCATAATTTTCAAATTGTGTTGGTGTTATGTTTTACAGAGGTCATTTTTCAAAGTCTTCAACAGTTTTCCCAAATATAAATCAAAACCGGTATCTATTATTGTGACTGGTCTCGTTATTACTTCGATAAGCACTGTGAAACGAGTGAGTTCGTTTAATCCGCGAAGTAATCTCTCGGATTCGACTCAGTTGTGTCTAATACTGTGTTTACTGCGAAAACATCGATTTAAAACGTATTTAATATAGTTGAGAAACAATTAAGCGTAACGCGGTGGGAATAAACTTATATGCCTATAAATAATTGTAAATTACACACGAGAGGCTCACATGGAATTTATGCGATCTCCACGTTTTCCTCCCGGAAATGCTCTGTTCGACCCGTTTGGTTTATAGTTCTAATAAAATATATTATTTTAAAAGACAAATTCTCGCTACCAAGTCCGAATAACAAAAATATTATATAGATAAATGTACAAAAAAAAAAAAAAAAAATTCAAATTTATCTAGATAAAGACGAGATAAATTAAAGTGTATTGAGAAAAATTTAATTTTTGATATTTATTAAATTAATGAATTAATATTTTACATTTTCAAAACAATATTTTTGAAGTGTTGGAAATGCTTAACTTTTTTTTTATTGCTCATTTATAAACACTTATTTTACTGTATTCATCTTATCATCTTGATACATTAATCTAGGTAATTTCCAACTCTGTCACTATCCTAAACATAATTTTAACTGTATTCAAATTACCAACTGTTAATATAATTCAATTAGAATATGTTTGTTCAATCGCATAATGGTATGCTCATTTTTATGGATTCAATTTCATTTGATTAATTAAGTAATACTTTACCTATTTAATATTCATTCAAACGTGTTTATATCATTTAATATATTGTTTCTAGACAAATCATTGATTTATGTATGTTTTTCCTTTACCATCAAGTACTCGTGAATACAGTGAAGAAATAATAACTCTGAATGTACGTCATTTACGGAGGGAAAAATAATTCTCCAATTAAATTTATTAATACTGATTAATAAAATTAATAACCTGAAATGACTTGTGTGCAGAAACGATCTCATTAGCTATGGAATGTTTCAGGGGTTTACGTCTGTAGCATTTTCCCCCATTCCCCGGTAAAATGTACAACACTGAGTGTGCCATTACATTACATTCAGAGCTGCGAAGAGAAAATTGGGATTGCAGGATATCCACAACACCTTCCCTCCCCTTTGCGCCATATTTTACATAAAATTTAGATGTTTTCAATTAAAGATCAAAACACAACATTATTCAAAATATTATATTTTTATTTATTCGTAAGAATGTAAAATTATATTTAACGTTGACAAAGTTTGCGCTTTTCTTGCTTTAACCACAGAACACAGTTTCAAGAATTTTTGAGAATTTCTAAAATGACTTCCAAAAAGTACTTAATTCAGGCAAATTTTGATTTGAAATGTTGCTGTTCGAAAGTTTTAAACCAGTACTCCTATACGAGGTACGCATAAAAATAAAATATAAATAAACATCATTGCAAAAACACTAGCTTCTCCGGTCCACTCAGAATCTAATGATAATTCGCACATTTTCAAAATAATAATTATTTAACTTACTGAAATATATAATATATAGAAATACCGATCCAAAAGCTCCGATCAGCCACTTTTTAAATAAATTTTCGGCTCTAGACGGTACCATATACTTAGCATTTATTTAAGTTATGTGATTTAAAAAAAAAAAAAGCCCTACCCAAGAACCTGACCAACTATACCCTATCTGAAACCCCGACTCCTACTTCAGCCACCACTATCCTCCCTTATCTCACACTACCCTGTGACCATCGCAACCGTGGTAACATTGTGACCACGGTTATCCTATAGTAACTGAACTCGTGCTCAGAATCGTATTATTATTGAAAAGAAATGATTTAATCATCGTTTTTCTGAAATTAAATAAATCCACCAAGACTATTCCATCCATATATCCATGGTGCTAAGTCCTATCTCCTGCGAAAATCCTGGTTTGAATCATCCAGTCCTTTCCCTCGTCAATATCCGTGCACGGTATGTGAAGTCTTTGGACAATTATTTACACACACATACACACACACACACACGTGGCGTGTCAGCGGAAATTCGCGTTTTCGCTGACACCGCGTGATAATCACCGAAACACAATATGGTTTATGTGTACGCGCGCGCGCGCGTGTGTGTGTGTGTGTGTGTGTGTGTGTGCAGTATTCGCATTCGATTATTATACAATATTATTATCTCTGCCCCGGGTTTTTTACGTTTTTTCTTCGCGCGTCATTTTCTACACGTTCAAAATGCTAATAGTCGACACAAAACTGATTAAACGTTTTTGAAATTTTTATGAATTATTTTCGTCACCGATTTTTGCGGTAGTCGGTGAAAGTTTCAAGTTTCTAGCTACATTGTTTTTGAAGTTTGATTTCACAAAAATTCCGGTAATAACAATCTGTCAGATTTTCCGTGTTTTTGAAATGAAGTACTGAGCAATTTGAAAAATGACAATAATATTATGAAATAAATATTTAACTATTATTTTACATCCATAACAGCATCTCACTCAAGAAGCTAAGAATACCTAAGGTGCGAAGTACGTCCATTTTTATATTTATGTGATTTTTCAATTGTACGGGTAACATAATTCGTCCAAATGTTGCGCCCAACGACATTGTTTATTAGAAATTTCATCTAGTTGGTGTTCTAAAGAGGTGATCTTGCTCTACTCTTAATTATTTTCCATAATCGTGAGAATAAAAAGCAAATAACTACCGAAAATTAGAGATAAAACTTTAGAGAATGCAATTAGCAAGATTTGCAATGAGTTTAAATCAGTTAGTAGAAACTCTGAAAATAACGGTGCTTTGAATATATTTTAAATTCAAACGTAATGGAAATTGGTTCGTTTTTAAATGTTTTAATATCCTATTGTAAAACCGAATAGTTCTGCAAACTCGAAAAATATTGTTGGTCAATTTTCGCTTTTTAAATTCGATTTTTAACCGAACTGATTGTATTCATGTGTAATTACGGTTACATTTTTTTGTATTCTCTCATTCTATTATGTGCATGGAAAAAATTAATCAATAACATGAATAAAAAAAAAGTTATTTTTATTTTTTCTTAGACGAACTGTTTTTTTTTTTTTTTTTAATCAAAAACATAAGAAATATTATTATTAGCTGTTAAAATCACAGTTCAAACAACAGTTGTTATTAGAAAAAATTACAGATAGTCGTTGATATAAATTAACATAAAATTTGCGATTCCACGTTATGTACATAAGCTCACTCTGATACACGGGCGGAACCCGTTCACGCACATTTATAATATTTTTACGTGGACGTCGATTAATAGCCCGTTCGCGTGAAAATAGTCGAAAAAATAAACAACCTGTTTGTGCACACGATGCGACGACCTGTTAACGAGCGAATTTGATGCGTATTTTTGACGATTATCCATATAAAAAATGAATAAACAATACGTAAATCAATTATTTAATTCAATCGTTCGAAATGCAACTGGCCAATAGAGTGTTAAACA
This sequence comes from Stegophylla sp. TES_Ste_2020, assembly GCA_025469315.1. NCBI lineage: Eukaryota > Metazoa > Arthropoda > Insecta > Hemiptera > Aphididae > Stegophylla > Stegophylla sp. TES_Ste_2020. The sequence goes on along the minus strand of JAIPRM010006015.1, from coordinate 13,332 downwards.
AATTAATATTAAAAATAATATTGTCTTTCGTAAAATATTAAACGAATTAATCGTTTTAAAAAAAGTAATCATTCAAAAGGACGATGTGTTTTAATGGGTGTGTCCCTATTCGGCCAAATCCAAATATGCTGTAACCCTTTTCCGCCGAAACCACACCTTTCCCTCTTCCGCCAAATATCCGATTGCTCCTAGTGATTTTCAAATCAATTTTCCCAATCAATTTCTATGAATTATCCATTAGGTTATTGTGTTTTACACGTCGCGTTACATACGACTTTTGGTTTTCGGTTCCCCGTGACTCAGACACATAAAATATATATGTATATTTTGGGGAGGGTGATTCAACATTTTTAGAATGTTTGAAGCTTGAAAAAAATTGCAATCACGTTGTTCACTATAATTTGAAGTGGATATGCTTATTAACTATTGTCAATCAATGCCCACCACGAGAATCCCGTCTAACACTGGATTTTCGTCATAGATAATATTATGTTTAATACGACTATACGTATTATGTATGTATCTATGGTATACTTTCAAATTCTTCATTTAAAATTTTTCCTTTTTACACTTATTATGAGTAACTACATTACGGGTTTTTTTTAGGAGGGGGAGGGGTCAATAGCTCCTATCACCATCTCCTACGTTACGTGCCTGCTATGACTCGTAAAAAATCGTTATTGCTGCGTCACTTAAATTTTTTTCCCCGCTCTGGTAATTTCGATAGGATATTTTGTCATTTAACCAAACGACATCCAAATCGATTTATATCGCGTGTTGGCGTGTTTTGTTTAATGAGACGCACGTTGACTTTAAATGGTGTGTAATCGTGTTTAGTGTACACTACTTTCGTTTAGTCAATCGGTTGGAAGTAAAAATCATGAATTATTATTAGGTATATAATTTAGTTTGGAAATCAACTGGGATCACTGTTAGACATACTTTATAACCTTAATCCATCTGAATACATAAATAACAGATGGGTTTAAGTAACAGCTGATATTTAGGCATGCACTTTATGAACACTGCGGCCATGCACTTAAAGAGAATTCAAGCATAGATAGACAATAATATGAGGAACAATAAATTGTATTAGAAAATTTTGAAAAAGTGAAAAAAAAATTTGGACATTTTTCTAAGACTTTTTTCCTCGTGATTTTTTCTTCTGTTCTTTATTTATTACATAATAAAAAAGTAAAGTAATGTAAAGATAAGTGAAGTATAGACAAGGAAGCCGGACATACTTTGCTCTTCGGGTCAGATACTCTTGGTGAGTGTGTTTGAAATGAAGATTATTATTATTGTTCTTTGTATTATTGACTTCCTTTTGTTCAGAATCGTATTATCGAAGAAATGATTTATCGTTTATAAACCAAAAGTTAATCTGACCCGAGGAGCGAAGAATACCCGTGGTGCGAAATATGTCCGGCTATACTTTACATATTATATTATTTGCTTTTTGATAGTATATTTCCGTACCAAAACGTGTGCACAGATATTATTTTAAATGATATCATTGTAAAAACTCTAGCTTCTTCGGTCCACTCGGAATCTAAAAATCGTAAATTTTTTCAAAAGTCTACTTACATCAATGACTGGGCGGCAGGTGAAAAATATTTAATTGTATGGAATCGAACCAGTTCGTGAACTCGCGGTTCACTGCATAGTGCTCGTTCGTGTTTTATTATGGTTTCTCCTGCGTCTGCGAGATCGGACATTATTATTATTCGTGTCACGGATGCGTATGACTCAACGGAAAACGTCAAGAGGACTCCTGCTGTGGTATATTTTCCACTGTCAGACACGAAAAACAACTGCCCACGGCTCGCAGTGTCAGCCGATAACAAATTTCACCAATTAACATTTATACTACGGGTGTAAAATTATTAGTACCGATTGAACTACATTTTGCAAATTAGTAAACGAACAGTCAAACAACTAGCGATTCCGTGTATATACATCCATTTCCTTAAGGAAAACCCCGTACAAAAATATATATATATCGATAGATACTATAATAATATATAATTTAGACCAAATATCGATAAATCAACGTAAAATATGTTTTTTTTTTTTTTAATTTTAAAACAAATATTATTATTATAAGAACGATTCCTTATTTTTTAACACACGGGATGATAATATTTATACACTTGGAAGACAGGAAAAATTTCGTAAAAAGTATCGACCGAAAACAACCGACATTTTTGAAAAATCACTCTATCGCTGCAATCCCCAATCGACATATAAATAAATGAGCTTTTCTTAAGGATTAAATTTGTGTTTTTTGAGTGTAATTTACTCGAATTTTAATTTTAAAATTTTGTCAAACGATTATCCAATTCAAAATATGAAAAAAAGTCAATGGTATATTGTTTTTGTGTGTCTCCAAAATGTATTGAATAGACACATTTTCACATCGCTTTGGCCAAGGGATCATAAGACTAGTAGAAAAAACGGGATTGTCCCTTTTTCGGTCATCATTTTCTATTGTCCGGACGGATTCTAGCACAAGACACTTTTTTTTCTGTTCTAAGTAGTCTTGTTTTAATCTCGTCGTATTCTATTGGTCTATCTTAGTGAAAATTATTAATTTTGCCATGTTTTGAAGTTTAAAACTCTTATGATTAAAAAGCCGGACATACTTCGCACCATGGGAATGTCTTGGTACACTCTTGGTGGATGTGTAGAAAAATATTATGTAAGATGGCGAAAATACATTACCAACCAACCATTTGGGTATTAATTAGAAATATTATAAAAATGTTCCCGTACTTTCTCCGATTTCTTTTTCAATCAAACCAATTGTAAAATGTTTAATTTTTTGTTCGCTCAAAATGTTATTACACCAAGATATTCGCAATAAAATTTTCTACGGAGGCACCGAGTTTCAAAAAAAAAAAAAAAAACGGTCAGATCAATTTTCTTTTTTACGTACATTAATGTGTGAAAGTGAGTAATTTAGGTAAAATTAACGAATTTTGTCGAAATTCTAACTTTGAAACGGGTTTAGAGAAAAAAGTTGACTTACGAATTTCGAGATTTTTCTTAGATCAATTAGACGTATATATATATATATATATATATATGAGTAAGATCATATTGAATTTTCAAGTCTTAATACCAAAAATCAAAAATTGTATTACATAAAAACTAACAAAAAATGAGGAAGACGGAGGAGAGGACCAACATCAAGTACTTGTTGTGTGGTTCAGGGAATCGAGAGTACGCGTGAAATAAATAACGAGTATGTAAAATATTACAACTTAAAATCGCTCATGTAACTCGATTCGAAATCAAATTATCGTAAAAACCAGTAGGGACAATAATAACCATTAATCATTACCTTCATGTTTTCATTAATAAATGTAGGTCGATTTAAACCCATATCGATTGTGAAATAGATTAAAATTTTCTACTAAATCGTCGGTGCACTGCAACAGTGCCACATCTCAAAAAAATGGGTTTTTCAGTACAGCCATTCAAATAATTATTTAAAATCACGATACTTAAAACATTTAAATGTTTTTTTTTTTTTTCAATTTTAGAAGTGTTTTTTTTTCTCATTTTTTTATTTTTCTTTTATTTATTTATTAGATAAAAAAAAAAAATAAAGTAAAGTAAAGTACAGACACGAAAGTCGGAAATACTTTGCACTACGGATATTCTTCGCTCCCCGGATCAGATACTCTCGATGGATGTACTGAAAATGACAGCTATTATTATTCTGAATATTATTAACATCCTTCGTTCAGAATCGTCTTATTGAATGAATCATTTATCGTTTCTTTAAAATTCTACGCACCCACCAAGAGTATTTGACCCGAAGAGTGAAAAATATCCGTGATGCGAAATATGTCCGACTTTTTAATTGGTAAGAATTAAAATTGGAAATTTTAAATAGTATAAAACATATTATCATGCAAGATTTTGAACATAAGTATCATGAGGAAATGCTTTTGATCGTCTTTGAAGCTTCAACAATCGACGTATCGTACTTCTAAGTCCATAATGTTGAGAGCGAAGTTTGATTTTTTTCAAAACTCGGTACGAAACTATTATTTTATTAACGCTTAAACACATGTAAACATTATTTTGAAAAACACGAAATAACATAATGAAACTAAATTGATATTTTTTTTAAATTTCTTCAAATCCTTTATTAATGCATATTTAATTGTATACTTTACTTTCTGAAAAAGAAATTTGTTAATTCATTTTACGATTATACATTGATCTATTGGTATCCAAAAGATTTCTAGATTCTTACATTATTTTATTAAATAATTTCATTTCAAAAATTTCAAATTTAAGTCAAAAAACGGGATTAATTTGGGACAGACTTGAAATTACAGGACAAAAAGCGTCCAGAGACAGGTTTGTCAGGACAACAGGACACAGAGCCGAATTAAAGGACAATCCTGAGTAAAACAGGACGTATGACATTTTGAAAACATAATATATTATACAATCATTATTTTATTTATTATTGTTATTATTATTATTATTGTTATACGCGATGTTTCGAAATTAAATGCACGAACCGAACGTTTACCCCAAAAAATAAACCACTCCGGATACGGGTCGTCACGTGTATTTTCGGTGTGCCATCGTCGTCGGTGCGCTTAAAAAGTTACCGAATGGCTGTCACTCACCTGTCAAACCCACACGTGCACACGTGCATAATAACAAGCCGAATCTGAGGGGGACATGTGGTCCCGGATCCTTCCAGAAATATTTTTACAAAACGTTTTAAAGTTTTTTAGTTATTTCCGACGCCAATATATATATATATATGTATATTTCAAAATCATAAATTGCAAGGGAAACATTTGGATGGCACCGCACAGTGGTCCAAACCAAAATTCAAAATTGTCGATCAAAAATTAATATTTAATACTTGTCATATATTTTAATTCTTTATTAAGAAAGTAGTATATGTTTCCATAGTTACGTTTATTTATAAATTATAGAAATTGGTATTTTATTAATCTGTAACTAGGTCAAAAAAAGAATATAAGTTATTTATTTCAATTTTAGCTGACGAAATTGATTAAAAATAAAGTTTTATGTATTTTAAACAAATTAAACTTAAAAATGCATTTTTTTCACACTTAAAAAATCAGATTTTGAGATCACAACGTATTTCAAAACCATAGAATTAGTTCTACAAACCAGAGAAAATCTCAGAAAGTATTTTGTATTATCATACAATACTACTATGACCTGCGATTAAGTGATTGTTATTGTTTACATTTGAATATTTCTCTTTTAGTAGTTTTGGGTAGTTTTTACCGAATTTAGGATAAAAACCACTGAGAATTTCAAAAATAACCTCTCAATAGTATCACGACCAGAGGCCAATTTGGATTCAAAATGTTACTGATCGAAACTTTTGGACAAGTATTTCAATACGAAAAATAGTTTAAAGGAAAATAAATAAACCAAATATTGTGAAAAAAAATTAGAACCTAGAAGTCAATTATGTGTCATGTAATTTGCATTCGTGTATTGTTGGAATAATATTGAAATTTGATTTTGGAAAACATACGTGGTTTTCACAGTGAGTTGAACATCCCACCAAACTTTTTCGGCCAAAAATGGGATTGGGGGGGGGGGTGTGAGCACGCTTAATAAATCACCCTGTATATACAGTGTCAGTTGTATTATCAAACAGTATAATTTTTAGGTAACTATTGCGGGGGAAATTATCATATTTTATTATTTTATTATTTTATTTTCTGCACTCGTAACGTCAAAACGATAAATTCACTCGGCGTACGCGCGTTCGACACTGACGATTTTTAGCCGTTTTTTTTTTTTTGGTTCTATACTATTATTATTTTTTTTCATTTTTTTTTTTTTTTTACCCTCCGCGCGCGAAACGTGCGGGGCACACGATCATACGTGATCGGATTGTCAATAACCGCAGAGCACAACGTCACGGAATCCCACAACGGATTTTTGGCGCGTACTACCACAGATTAGCCGCCGCCGCCGCCGTCATGATGTCGCCGAACCGAATTCGAAATTAAAATGCCTACTCGCGCCGCCGCCCCACGGGGGACGACCTCTTCGAACAATCATTTTATTATGGAACGCTGTCACCGCCGCGCGGCGGCATGGCGGCGTCACACGAGACACATGTATTCGTAATACGATTATACAATATAGCGCAGACACTTTTTACGGTTATTTTGGATATTTTTTTTCAATTTCGGTGACCCACAAAACAATACTCAAACCTATTTTTTTTAGATTCCGGACGAAGTAATCATTTCACAACGATGTTTATTTTTATTTAATTTTTTCTGCGAACACTTATTCGTATAGAAGTAATTCTCCCAAAAGTTTCTATCTGCAACTTTTCGAAACCGGATCAGAGAGGTTATTTTTTGAATTTGTCAATTCTTCAATTTTTTTTTTTTTAACCACCCGAAATTTGACAAAAAAGACTCGGAAACCATAATTTTTCGATCCAAACTCTATGTAAATTTAAACATAGACGTTTGGACAATAATATGAAATGAAAAACATTTTTGCGCGAGAAAATTTTGAAAACGTGAAAAAAAATTTTGCACGTATTTCTAACACTTTTTTCTCATTTACTTATTTTGTCATTTTCTTTATTTATCAGATAAAAAAAATTAATGTAAAATTTAGATAAGAAAGCCGGACATACTTTGCACCATGGATATACTTTACTCTTCAGGTCAGATAATCTTTTCTTTTTTCTTCTTTTTTTCTCGATGAACGACTAGTATATAAAAACGAAGAAATTTAATAGGACAAAGGACAATAATTTTCGTTACATACAAAACAGGCATTTGATGACCTCCGAATTTCCAAAGTTTTCACAAATTTGTGAATGTTTCCGAAAATTCTTTCTTATTAAACTTAAAAAAAAATTAACAAAATCAAAAAAGTCCTATGTTTACTCGTTGACATTCAGAAGACACGAGAATTTCGATTTTCAAATGCGATTATCTCTAAACGGTGTTTTTCGACGCCTTCTCTTCTCTCACCCAACCCCTCCACTGCGTCTTTTCAAATGAAAGTTAATTCAAACGATTGCATATTTATTTTTCTTATTATTAATCGTAGTATTTTCAAATTTATTTGTTTTAAGGGCGGAAAATTTTCATAACGGTTTACTCAAAATATTATAACTCGAATTATTTCTACGTTTTTGTTAAACCCAATTATTGTGGCAATTTTCAACCGTAAGAGCTTTTGCACTTCAAAGCACGACAAAATCAATCGTTTTCACGAATATATATATATATATATATATATATATATATTTTTAAATGGAAGCAGATTTTCCCCGTTAAAAGACTACTTCGACAGTTGTCTTCCGCGTAATGTACATATTTTTTGTATATTTTCAAAGACGGTCGGGGGGCACGGGGGGGGAGGGGGGAATCGTTTGATGTGATTTCCACGCCGCCGACAATGAGCCCGCAATGTTATTGAGAATTATTCGTTTAACGTCAAAAAGGGACTTCCACCGAAGCAGTTCCGTTTCTGCGTAAATTATTCTTCGCCGGTACAGACGATCCGCCGGCGTGGTGGATTCGTTCGTTGGACACCTCTCGGACTAGTCAGTAAATAATATTCATAACTACCTAACTAACTAACTAAATGATATTATTCGACTTAACCGGGAATTTACAGCTGGTGTGGCGCCAAACTTTCGCCGAACACAATTATTATTGAGTGTGTCCAATGTTAACGTGATTATCTCGCTGTCATAACGAAAAAAAAGTCACACAGCACAAAGCATAGTTTACACGTGTATTTAAAATCTGGAAAAAAGTGTATCTTATTAAAAAAAAATTAAGTTCTTTGCAATTTTTCTACGACTATTTCATTTCCTTATTTTAATTTTAATATTTTAAGTACCACTAGTATCTACGAGTCATTGGAGTTCGCATCTGAGTCATCGCTCATATTCATAAAATAAAGTATCATTTATAATTATTAAATTATAATATTATGTTTATGCTATACATAACATAAAGTTCCTTAGAACCACACCATGAATCCCATGTTTCGCTTTTTTACTCTTTCAAATTCTAACTATATGTTATGCTAAAATTAAGTGAACTGGAAATAGAAACGACTTAGCAATGTTTTTAGATTTTGCACGGCAAATATTTTATTAGATATTATATTTATTACAAATTATTACCTTCAACGCATAATTATATAATTTAAAAATTATTATAACTTACCACTTTAAATTTTTTGAAGTTGATGCCTACCTACATCTCAATTACTTAAATTTTTATGAAGATAAACGAATAAAACTAACAATTAACATGGTAAAATTACATTCAATTGAAATCAAAGAATGTAATCGGAATCAAATTTTTATTTTATTTACATGTAAAGCGAAGGAAAATATTTTTTGAATAGAAAAAAAAATAATAAAATATCACTAGATATTAACGAGAAAGTAGTGGGCTATGTACACGGTACAAGTCGATTTTACTAACAACCTGTAAGATGAATAATTAACCGGTCACTAGTCGGCAAACGCGTTGAATAATTAATTAATCGGCTCGACGTTCAATGAAATAAGCAAAGAAAAAACGAAAAATAATGCTAAATACCTGTGTTGAGTTGATGTACATAGGTACGTCTCTCTTTTTTTCGTTTTTTGTTTTTTCATTTTCCGTTTAACGTTGGAACAACGAGAAACAAAAATGGCATATGATTACACTGTTTTAATTACGTTTCACGCGATGAGAACATTAATAGCCATTAATAGCGTTTCCATGTTCGTTTGGGTTTTGATTTCTATTGAGTTTTAAAAGGTTTCAGAGAGGAAATTAGTGGGTTAATACAAATACCAAAAAAAAACCGGCCAAAGATGGTTTTATTAAGAAATCGGTCGAGTTTGATGGATATTTTATTTTTCAGATCCGTAGCGCTGCTGCAGTTATATTATATAATTATTAGTAGATCAGCAAAAAAATATGTAATATAATTTACACAATTCAAAATTTCACAAACGAAGGATTTTCATGTGATTGAAAAGAAGCTAAATTTTTAAATTTTTATATTTAACAACCATATTTATACGCCGTATTTGAATGCAGGACTTTAATTTTGGATTTAAGTCGAAACTATAGTAGAATTAAATACTACTTCAGTTTTTGTTTTTAAAAATTACTATCCAGTGCCCAGTGGATGAAGTTTTGAGTAGAGTATAAATTTTTGTTTTGCATTTTGTACACTTTGCCCGAGTTGAACGGCGCAGCCACATAATGGATAGAGGAGGTGTAGCATCCATCATTTTTTTTTTTTTTTTTTTTTTTTTTTACTAAACAATTCCTTTCTATTGTTAGTATTAGCTTACAAAGTAAAATATACTTTTGATATTTTATTATGCAATTTTCAAAAACTTATTCCCAATCATTATAGTATACATCACTAGATTCTCTAGTTTAATGAAGACTGAACGCGTTACATTTTAAATTAAACTAATATCACATATTTCATAGTTTAAAACACCGTCTTAATTTCGATAATATAAAAATAATAATAATAATTTAGTCTACCTATTTCGTATTTGAAACACTGAATTGAGTATGCAAGAACGTTCTACAAAACTTTAATATTATAAGTGTATTGTGATACATCTGTAATAATATTTTTTATTGGAAAATCACGGAATTCAATCGCCAGACAATAATTAAATCGCCATTGGTAACTATTTATGTTAAAAAACGCTTATTCAAACATTATCTAAAGAGTTTATAAGTATGATTAATGATTTTAAAATAAATCAGAATGATTATTTATAAATCAGCTTTCCAATATTGTATAACGTGAGAGAACGAGTAATTTTCTTATACAATTAACTCGCCTATTATATGACACATTTAAATTAACTAAGACAAACGATTTCGTAATTAATTACGAGATAAACGCTTGGTTAAAAAGCAATCGAACTAGGGCGAGCCACTTATAGGAAAACGGCGGCAAAAGAGTAATTAATTATTTATTTATTTATTTTTTTTTTAAATACATTTTATAGGTAATTCAGAGTTAAACTATTATGCGTTATTATTGGTTGTGACTTACATAATACCTATTGAAAAGTTCGTGTTGCACAATAATAGTACAATAATTGCAGTCGACATCAGTAAAAGTTTTTTTCGTAACCTATAATATGAGCTACTACAAAAAGCAGCGCATAAGCGTCCTGCAGAATATTATTATTTTTAATTAAAACGCCGGTTAAATTTATTTACAATATTTCAGTACTTGGCTATAAAAATGCTGCTTTTGGCGTTAATTCGTGTGCATTTTGCGAATTGTCACTTCGGTTTTTGTCGATTATACAGCATTATTACCAACCATGAAAATCGATTAATCACCACTTTCAACATAACAATTCGTAATTCCGCCAATAAATTAATAATAATATTCATCGACGAGAATCAAAAGGTGGTTTGAATTCATACGCAACACTATTTTGTGTCAGTAGGTTGGCAGTTCTGCAAATTTAATATTATAAACACAATTATTATTTAAAATGGGTTTAACTCTAATAAGATGTTAGAATGAAAAACTTCTAACCTGATGAGTAGATAACATAATATCATATAATATTTAGTGTGAGCGAGTTCTAAATCGAAAATTAATTTCCCAGCCGATTTAATTAATTTAATAGTCAATTCTTTCACTCCCATTTCTTTTAGATTCTGAACGTGCCAAAGGAAGCGTTTTTACAATAATTATGTTTATTTTTCATTTATTTTTCGTGTACAAGTTTTTGTACGGAAATACTTGTCAAAATAGTTTCAAACCGTTACTTTTTAAAACGGAAGTTTAATCTAGTATTGGTACTCTATTAAGAACTCATTTTCCAAATTTCTCAATACTTTTTTCAAAAACCAGTTCAGAACCTGTCAAAAAGTCTAGTAAAATGAACAAAATATGCCGGAAACCAGATTTTCATAAAATAAATTTTATTAATTTCCCTGTAACTCCGGAACTAATAGAACTAGATCAGTAGTTCCCAACCGGTGGGGAATTCCTCCCTAGGGGGGAATTAAGATACTGCACAAGGGGGGAATTTTGAGATAATTTTGTTAAAAAAATTAATTTTGAATCTGCTTCAGTTATTTAATTAATATTTATACTTTATGTTATTATTTTTGTTTTTATATTTAATAATTTGTTATTATGTTTAATATTATGAGTTAGTAGGTTAACTAATACATAATTTTTGTAAAATAATGAAAATAAAAATTCATAAGTTGTATAAATATACGTATACTTATATAGTTATTTTGTATAATTTATTTGTATGGTCGAAAAAAAAATATATATATATCAAAATTATGTTTTAAGAAGGATATGAATTTTGAAAATATACAAGAGGGGAGTGAGGTTTTTGAAAAATTACAAGGGGGGAATAGAAAAAAAAAAGATTGAAAACAAATGAACTAGATACTATGTGATATTATGATATGTTTTGCATTTACAATATAAAATAATTAAAACTGTAATTAAAAATTACTCGCAGAGTCGATTTTATGAACATTTTTAATATAAGTGAATAAAAAAAAGAGGTGAATAATTTTAATAAATAAAATGTAAATATTACATTTTACTGCGTTTTTACTAAAAAACAAACACACAAAAAAAAAAAAAAAATGTTATTTTACGTGCAGAATCTGTCAAGTGCAAACTGTCACATTAAATAATTATAAAAAAAACAGTTGCCTTAAAGTTTTTAAGATCTCTTAGATGCATGCGAATAAAGTTGTATTAATATTTCAAATATTATTATCAAAATTTTTAAAAAAAGAAAAATATTTCCAAAATTGTATTCGTATTTGTTCCAAAAGTGGTTGAATTATATAAACTAAATTACACGTTTCTTGACAATCGGGGGAAATTAAGTGCTATTATTTTTGGAGTTACAACTTACTAAAATATTTAACTCATGAAAATCTGTTTTACTTCATACTTTACTCTGTTTTTACTCAAGTTTACAGTCCTTTCTGAGAACAACACTTTAAAGAATTTCGATGCGATCCCTCTAAATTACCGCAGCCATCAGAGTGAATTCAATACGAAAAATATATATTAATCATCTGATCGATGACGTTTTCGTTAAGAAACGTTTCCGGAAAAGAATACATTGTCGAACCATTATGGTTTCTTCACTCCTCTCTGAATCTAAAACTATTGTTTAATTACAATGAGAACTTAACACCTCGAATATAATTGTGAGAAATGAGGCGTCGAGGGGAATGAGTTCCCTCTCTTGTGGCGCCGAATTCCACAAAAAAAAAAAAAAAAAAAAAAAAAAAAAAGAAAAAAAGTATAACACATTATATAGAAATAAAATTTCTTGAAAATAATTATTCACGACTTAGCCAAGAGAATTACAAATATTAATGTGGTAACTTCTAATTTCAAAAATGAAGTCCTTTATCGAGTCACACTGGTATCACTTCAAATATAACTCGCCATGAATGTAAATTTCAATAATAATAAAATTAATTAATTTAATGATGTAATTTGATTGTTTTAATTTGATGATGGTTTATATCAGAAACTTTTGGTAACAATTTATGTTTGTTGAACTCTTGGCCGAGTTGTGAATTATTTTTAATTAATCTACAGTAATTATAAAAGAGTACACGAAATTCTTGTATCGTTAAAAAAAAAAAATTTCGTTTGAAATCGTAATCCGTCCGTAATTATTTTAATGGTTTTTTTTTTTTTTTTTTTTGGAAAATAATAAATTAAAAGACCCAAATGTAATTATCCGTATATAGGGGATACTTGGCGTACACGGCCACCTACCCCCGCCCCGCATCACGCGCACCTTTACACGAATTTCACTTTAATTTCCTTTGATTTTACGCTAATTATACTCATTAATAGCGGCGGCGTACACGTGCGAACACGACAAGTAAATAATAATAATTATTACCGAACAAATGTCATATTATAATCAACGACTTTCTCGGGCGACTTGTGTTAGAAAAAGAACAAAGCCGGACATACTTCGCACGACCGGTGGGATTCTCTTGACGGGTGTATTAAATTTTGAAGAAACGATTCTGAACGAAGGAAGTCAATAATATAAAAATAAATAAGGAAAATAAAAATGTTAGAAAAATGTCCGAAAAATTATTTATTATCCGAGTCGTTTTGTCAAATTTTGAGTATTTAAAAAAAAAAAAAAAAATTGATGAATTGAGAAATTCAAAAAATGACCTCTCTAAAGTACAGTCTAGAGGCAAATCCGGTTTCAAAAAGTTACTGATCGAAACTTTTGGACAAGTATTTCTATAC
>JAIPRM010006014.1:0-19468 GCA_025469315.1 Stegophylla sp. TES_Ste_2020 | reverse complement strand
TTTTCAGTTTTTTCGCATTATTAAAAAAAATATTGAGAAATTCGAAAAATGACCTCTCAAAAGTACCATCTGGGTTCGATTTTGGATCTATAAAGTTACTGATCGAAACTTTTGGACCAGTGGTTCTTTACGAAAAAGTGTTCACAGAGGAAGAAAAAAAAATAAACATCATTGTAAAAACATAAGCTTCTTCACTAACGTTCAGAATCTAAAACTATTTTTATACTATAATTCTAAAAGTAGGTATATACTTATATAAAAGATAAAAATAAAATCAATTTTATTACTATCAAATTAATAATAAATAATATTTGTACAGTTTTAAATTATTGTGGGCAATACCTGTTAATACTTCATCAGTGGAGAAGTTTGACAAATTACCGACTATCTGCAGTATTCTTTTTAACGAATCTTTATACTTCTTCTTTTTTTTTGTATTGTATATCCGGCTAGTAATTGTTTTTTTTAACATTTAAGTTACGCTATAATCTCTTTTTAAAGCATATACTCCTACTTATAAATTTTTTTTCAAAAATGACATGACTAAAACAAATGATTTTTACAAATACAATTTTAAATATATTATACTCGTATTATAGTATACGAGTAATATAAATATAATGATATCGATAATTATTATAAAATGCGTTGAATTGACATTCGTCGAAATGTTGATGCATCGAATTAACGCGTCGAAATGACGTAGATTTATCCAGAATATTTGTCAGTACTTTTTCCGATTTTTCTTCAATCAAAACCTTATTAAACTTACAATTATTTGTTCGTAAAAATTTTTATTACACCAAAATATTCGCCTTGTAATTCTCTATCTATATACCAAGTTTCTTAAAGTTTGGTCATACCAATTATTTTTTATATGCGTTAAAGTGTGTAATTTTAAGTAAAACTAATAATTTCTATAAAAATATCAACTTTAAACAGTTATAAAACAAAAACTTGACTAACAATTTTTGAAATTTTTTCAGCACCGTTAGAAATACATATGAATAAGTTTGTATTAAATTTTCAGCTCTTAATATCGACACATTAAAATTTTATGATTTAAAAACTAACAAAAAACGAGAAATTTTATAAATTTTCAAAATGCTGTAATTATCTTAAAATTGATCAAAATGTTATGAGATATGCACATGACTATTTTTAGTAGTTGGTGAAAGTTTCAACTTTCTAGCTTCATTATTTTGGAAGTTATGTTATAAATAAAAAAAAATGAATTTACGAAAATTCAGGTTAAGCTGTTTTTACCATTTGTTGTAAATTTTTGGGTAGTCTAGGCTTGCGCTTAGAAAAATTATTGAGAATTTGGAAAAAGTGACCTCCTAAAAGTACCATCTTGACTACATTTCCGATCTATAGAGTTACTGATCGAAACTTTTGGATCAGTATCTCCTAAAAAAAGTGTCTCCATACATTACAAAATAAAAATAAAAGAAAAACACACACATACAGATTTGTAAAACCAATACATTCCTCGCTATCGTGCAGAAATGCAGAATCTAAAATGAAGGGAAAAAAATCAATGACTTTAAAATGGGATACTTATCATTTTTGGTATCTGAAAATACGAAATTTAAATCTGGCCTGATTCTGATATATTCTAAACGCCTATTCTTGAAATGTCGAGATTAGCTTGAACGAGTGGTTTGAAAACATATGATGACTAGGGCAAGAATTTATATGCAACAAAAAAAGATAAAATATACATATTTTGATTTGTTCAAAATATGCAACAACATTTTCGAACAAAAATATGAAACTCAAAATACAAAAATTAAATTTTTAAAAGTTTTAAATATAAGTATGTTGAGTTTTGATTATCGAATGCTTCTTTTACGAATGTTTGTTACTTTATCCTTTATTGTTAAATTACTAAGGTTTTTTGCTGCACTTAAATGTTACGAGACTTCTTTTGCTTATTTTCTACAATTAACTGGTTGCATATATTGCAGTTCATTAATAGGTCTGAAAAATTGTATCAGAAATGCTTTGAGATACTGTCGAAGTTTTTCACTAGAACTCAGTATATTTATAAATTTTAATGAAAAAAGTCAAAATAAATTCGATTTACAAATAACACGCAACGAACTCACAATACCCAACGACTTCCATCTACATTAAGATACATATTAATTAATGTATGGTATTAATTAATGATTTTTGATATTAAAAGCGTAGTTGTAGATCAGGGATGTCCAGTCCAATTGATTTTGTGGGCCACTTTGGAAATACATTATAAGCTCACGGGCTGCATACTAAATTACATATTTTAGATTTGAACAAAACAAAACAAAGTATTGGTGTAAGATTTATAGAATAAATTATTATTGTTTTTTTATGACTCATAATTTACAGAAATAGACACTATAATAATTTTAATTTATTTATTTAGTGAGATATTTGTTTCTCAACTCGTTCACTAAGCTTCTGTAAATCTATATAAATGCTTGTATTAGCACAGCATAATTGATGTTGCAGGTTTTCATCTGTTAGGTTTGACCGTGATTTATCTTTGGCGAATTTCATTTTTGAAAAAAATAATTCACAGGTGTAAATTGATTCAAAAGAACTCACTACTTTTTGTGCAAGATTTCTCAAATTGGAAAATTTTTCTTCTATAATATTAGTGTTTTAAAAATCTATTTTTGATTTTGATGTTTCGAAAATGTGTTTTGATTCAGTATTGCATTATTAAGACAATACATTACTATACAATAAAATTAGTATTGCAATTATTTTTTTTGTTGTTGCGTAAATTAAATAATAATACGAGAACCGCGTTGTCCTGGCATTCCAGAATATTCTATTGCACAAAAGTAAATTTTTTTTATTAATATTTGATAAATCTCGCGGGCCGTGAGTTGGCCATACCTGTTGTATATGATCTGTTCCAGCTGTACAAATATATGATGATAAAGATGAAATAAAAATTAGTTGACTCTGCCAACTACTTGATAAATTTTAAATATTTCGGTAGTTTTTGAATGAATAATATATCAATTTCTGCTTTTATCACTCATCACATATATAATACGCCATAAAACATGCATTTTACGAGTTTATAATGGAAATATGCAATAATATGCATTTTATTTAAAATTTGTAAAAACTTGCAAAATAAATTAACTGCCATTAATGACCTGAATCGTAGACGTTACAAACAAAAGCAGTAATCAGAAGTATCAAAAAAAGTAGCAAAAAAAACATTTTAATGCATATAAATCCTAGCTCTAGTGATGATAAATCTCCCGATAAGAAATTATTGGTTATTTTGAAATTATTGGTTTCTTGTGATAACTTGCATTATTACTTAATACGCATAACGCCGTGTCCAACGTAAATACGCAAATGCAATATCGCATGCGATTTGTAATCAAACCCATAGGCGTAATCTGGGATGAGCAAGGGTGGACACCTACCCACCCACAGGCGCGGATTTAGAGGCGGCCTATGGGTGCTCCTCGAGCACCCTCTGTCACATCAACCTCACTACACAAAATTATATACTGAAAAATATGATATTTTTTTTAAAGCAATCGCTTGCCACACTTTTGTGAAATTGAAATACAATAAAATGTAGATAAATAAATGTATTATAAAAAAGTTGGATATATTTCTCAACCATGGGCTTTGTTCGATCCTTGGGTGGAATTTGTAGGTATGTTAAATTTTAAAGAAACGATAGATAATTTTAAACTTTAAAGGCATTTTTGTCAACGTCCAAAATTTTGAACAAACTATTGAAGATTTTGAAAAATTCTAATTCATAAATTTGCTGGTCGAAACTTATGGACAAGAATTTCTATATGAAAAAATAAAATAAACATCATTGTTAAAACACTAGCTTCTTCACCCCACTCGGAATGTAAAACGTAAAATAAACTGAGTAGATCATTAGTAAATTAAACAAATGAAGTGGATAATGTATTAAATGTTTTTTTTGTAATAGATATATAAATATATAATTATTATAAATAGAGAGTTATATTAAGGTGTAATTAGTAGTTAGCTGCTATTAGTATTTAGGTAGTTCTATTGATCGAGCACCCCCTATTTATGATTTCTGGATCCGCGCCTGCCCACCCACATTTTTTACCTAGGGGGCAAAGATATTGATTTGCTCCCTCTGTTATATAATTTTTACTTAATTCTAATTTTGAACGCTTAAATAATATTGGTATATATATATATATATATATGGTAATAATATTACAGTTTGATGCGCGGTTAGTAATATTTTGGTTTATTATAATTACATGATATATAAAAACAAAACTCAATAACATAATGTGAATATTAGTCTGATAGATGATATCATCGGCGTTACCGAAAACAAACCGAATCGAATCTTATATAAGTGTGAAACGAGCCTAAAGGAATGCAGATGTCAGCGCTTATTTTCCATGTTCAAGACTATTTATAGACACCCAATGAGAAAAAAATTGGATTTATGAATAGATTAGAAATAAAATTGTATCAGTCTTCGAAACTGCTGTACCCGTGACAATTTTGTCATGGCTGTACCTATGCTACAATAATAGTCCATATTCATCATGGATAATAAAAGAAAAATAAATCAAAAAATTATCGAATTCTTTAAAAAAAAAAAAAAAAACAATTATAAAAAGTAATTTAAATTTGATTTGAACACAATATTATATGTAATAATAAAAATAATAATAATAATAATATACTAGTGTGCTACTAAACTAAGGTTCGGAAATTTGAAGTTGTTGCAATTGTAATTGTTTTTGTTAAAGTCAATTTATTTTCAAATAAGCATAGGTACATAATACGCAATGTACATATATAAATTGCCAATTAAAAAATAATAGTAATTTGTAAATTTTTTTTGTATATTCTAAGATTGTTTCGTTTAAAGAACATGATGTTTTCATATATCTATACTAAAAAGTAAGTAGAAGAGACCGGGGAAAAAGTATTTGAGTCAAAAACATTGATAAATTTACTGAAAATGCATTAAACGTTTGATAAAAATTTGTAATTGAAAATAACACGCTTAATTTATATTTCGGTGATACATATAACACATTATTTAAAACTGTATCTAGAAATCCGCTAGACCAAACCGATTTAATATTGCCTCACACTGGTGACTGGTTTATTTTCTTTTTTCAACCATCTCAATAAGGTGGTTGATAAATACTGATATTGATTTATGCAAAATGTTTCTCATATTACTGTCTATCTACCTTTAAATTTTCATAAAGTTTGAATTAAAAAAGATAATTTCCGAGTGTTTTTTGTCAATTTTTGTGTAGTTCTTCCCAAATTTTGAGAAAACAATTGAAAATTTAAAAAAATAATCTCTTTAAAATACCGTCTGGTGGCAAATTTGGTTTCAAAAAATTGCTGTTCAAGACTTTTGGACAAGTATTTCTATTTCATTTTTTTTTTTATTATTATTTTGACCTTTAATTATAGTTACTATTTTTCTACAAAATTCTCAGCATTTGGTATGAATTACAGTTATTGTACCAATATAAAATTATATTTACATATATATATATATAAAAAAATTACTACCGCTCCCCCCTAGAATTTCCTCCAAGTTACGCCACTGATCAAACTAGTTTTTCATCGCATCGGACGTATTTGGAACAGTATGGCTAGCAATAAAAATCACATGCGATACCGCATTTACCGTATTCACATTGGACACGGCGTAAGAAAGATAAGACACTGCCGCTAAACAAGAATAACCAAAATTGTCGAGTTTTTCTCGTACGATTAGGATTTACTGACTGAATAGAATGAATGTAATTTTTTTTTTTTTTGTAATCTTATTGAAATTGAGTAAAATAATGTTGTCGAATGATTTCGATTTTTCGATTTGTGGACAGGCGGGATCCATGGGGCATGGAAGTAATTCGTACTCTTTATGTAATTTATAGCTTGTAACTTGCAAGATTGTATGTAATCAATCAATTATAATAAAATATAAATACAATCTTCAGGATTAATATGTGAAGCTAATTCTTAATAAATTGAAACAAACACAAGAGCATATTATACAATATACGAGTATTATTGTTTCTCGACTTTATATACAATAAAGCCTTTTATAATATTATAGGTAATTTGTAAATTATGATGACCTAAAAAGGTGTCATTAATGTTATATAAAAAAAAAAAATAGTCCAAGTTGAAGATGTGAGCTTTAATTATATTTCATTTATAAAGCAAAAATGTTGATTCTTATTATTTTATTAAGAGTAAAGTCTAAAACAGATCGCCCCGACATCTTTCTTCCGCGTAGGAAAATACTAGTGGTTATAATTATTATTTATTACATCAAGTTATATTATATTAAGTGTACATGTTTCAATATATAAATCGTCCTGATTCTTTTTATTTTAATAGTATAATTAAATTAATTAATTATATAATATTGTAACCATCTATTTATTAATAATATTATCAATATGTATGCCCATATATTTTATATATGTATGTATGTATATAAGTATGATACATTCAGATGTGTAGTATATACGATTGTATAAAATAATAAATTAAACATAACAATGAATACCTGTCGTATAATAATAACAACAAAATAGGCAGTGTAGCGCATTGTGCATAATCGACAAACCAACCAAATCACTATAATAAACGTTATTGTTTTACGGTTTATGTTATAATAATATATTTATGGCCTTAGTTATAAAATTTTAAAATGAACTGAATAAATAATATAATGATCTGAAAATTAAAATTAGATACATTGAACATTTCAATTTTTCAATCAGATCCTATTCACTTAATAATAGTAATGCGAAAGTGTTTTTATATAATATATTGTATACATATAACTACTAACAATTATATAATTTTTAATCATTTAATATTAGTTCACACCAAATTTTGGATTGGTTTAACAATAATTGTGACCTTATAAAATAATAAATTTAATGTAATATTTTCGATTTCTCAACACAATAAAATAATATAATATAATATTCTCAAACATGTTATACAATAAAAGCGAAAATCAGCATGGTATAATATACTTTGTATATACTATTGTAGTTTTAAAAATTAATCCTAAACAGACTAAGTCAAATTAATTTAGTGGTAACTGTAATAATAATAAATTAAAAATATATAAATACATTTTCTGATTATGTATTCATAATAAGTATATTAGCTCAAAGTGGAGTTTTTCAAATGTAAATCATGTATAGGTATATAATTGCAAACTTCTTTCTATAATTCCATTGCTTGATCCAAATAAATAAAATGCCACATGAGTTTAGACATTTTACTCTAGTCGAAACACTTTAAACATTTTTTCAATTAATAATTGAAACGATTATTATGTATTATACATCGTCAATGGAATAAAATTTTATGTATTATGTATGTGTGTTCGTGTGTGAATGTGTGAGAGTGGTTTGATATTCGATGTTATATTTTGTTTTCCTCTACAATACAATCCTCATAAATCTATGAAAATGCAGTTTCTGTTTTAATGAGTTGGCAGTTGACATATAATAATATAATACATAAACAATCGAGACATCCAGTCTCATAACTTCCTTGTTTAACCTAGCATATTTGATGTGCATAGATTTTTATGACTAAAACTTTGAGCTAATTGGTATACAATAAAATAACAATAACAACAACAATAACAACGAAAAACCCAAAATAATTCACATTTATTGGTATTAATTCACATTTGAATGGGTGTTTAACGTATGATGAAAAGTTTTCAAAATGATTATCGAAAGTGTAGTTGGAATAATCTATAGCAAGCATTTACTAATTCAATTTATTACCATAACAAGTGATCTTTATCTAAGAAGAAAACTGTTGGACTGGTGAAGACCAGTCGTCAATTTGTACCCGAAGAGGTAAATTTACGATTAATTGATTTTTAAAACTGAAGAATTGGTAATGGTATTTTATCAGGGATGGAAAACGTTTTTGACGTTGTTTTTGAATAATGTAATTAAACGAAAAAAAAAACAAAAATGAAAAAAAATGAAAAATGATAACAAAAATATATATTAAACGAAATCGAATTAAGAAACGATAACAAAAAAAAAAAACCCCATAAAATGAAACTAAAAAAAAAAAAAAAAAACACTATAACGCAAATAATAATAAAACGAAAACGAAATTAAATTTATTATTTAAATTATAATATAGATGGATTACTATATTTTATATAGATTTGTATACGTACACATTACCGAAATTAATTGTTTTATTATTTACTTTGTATATTACATATTTATATTTTTATAATTAATAAAAATAACTTAGTTATTCAGATAATTTCTGTACAAAAACATACAAATGTTCCAAAAGAAAGTGCAAATGAGATATGAGTTGTATAAATGTGTCCAGTCCAAAGAGTTAATTTTTTTTTGTATAATATTAACGTTATTTTAGTTATTATTTGTTAATTACAGTAAAATTTGTTTCATTATCATATTATTATTTATTAATAACTTTGAAATTTGATTTTGTTTTCTTAAAATATTTTGGATTTTGCTTTCAATAAAATTAATTTTTTTAACGATAATCAAATTTTATTTTAACGATACTCAAACGATTATCAAAAACATTATAAAAAACAATAAAAATAATATTTTATATTTGGATAAATGGAAAATAAAATAAAAAAAGACGATAACTTTTTCCATCCCTATATTTTATACATCTATAAAACGAGTTAAGAGAAATGGCAGTACCAAATTAGAACAGGTCGATAATAATTTTATTATAAATTAAGGATCCAAATGATGATTAGAAATAATTTATTACTTAACCTATAGACTATATTTATTGTAGTGTAACTCAAGTTCCATAATTAAACAAACATTACCCGAAAAAACTTAATGTAATTAAGAAAATCTTAAATGTTAATATTCACTTATTTTAATTCCAAACTTCTGTTACTTCTAGCAGCTTCTGTAGTTTTTCTCGAGTCTTAGAACTCGTCCTGATTTACAATTTATAGTTGCGTCAAACAACCATTTTAATATTTTATATACTTATAGGAAAATTTAGTACTGAAATACAAAATAATGTCAGCTTTGTAATATAACACTTATACCTTTATGGCTTTATAGCATCCTAATAAACTTATCTTAATCTTATTTTTAATCATTGTTATAGCATTTTGTTACAGGCGTAAATTCCTGAGAATTCGTCGAGATTCACAAGTTTCAGTTGCATCGAATCAACCATTTTATAAAAATGTATGTATGAGAATCTTCAGTATTAAAATGCAGAACGAAAATTTATAACACTTCTGTTTTCTACCATAATATTATGGTAACTATTTTAGTTGATCAAATTAAAGTTAATCCTTTGTCTTCAAAAGCAATATTCATTGTAAGGATTTAAATAAAATTGAATCTATCACTATTTATTAAATAATCTATATCGTAATCAAACATGTTTTAAAGTATGTTTTGACAGTATAACTACTAAATATAATATGATTTGATAGTATATCTACTAAATGACTAGACTTGTAATTAAATTATTTATAAATGAACACCATCATAATAATACCATTAAAATATCATCATTATTCTAGTAGTATTAATATCATAATATATATAGAGTACACAACACAGTGCATTAATTAAAATTATTCATGTCCACAATAGATTTTTAAAAATAACTTAAGTTCCTAAAATAACACTATTACTTGATTGTAACCATTTGTCGTTTACTATCTCAAATATTACGAATTCTATAACTATAGTCGAGAAGTTGAGATCTAATAAACAATGTAAATAATGAAAATTGCCTTAATATATTATAATTATTTTTAATAAATACTTTCAAAGTACAATATATATATATATATATATTATATATATATTTGTAAGTTTTTTTTTTTTTTTTCTGAGCTTATACCTACTGTATTATTTAGATTTTCAGATTAATTAAGAATAATGCATAATATATTTTTCCGTTTCATTATTTTATACATTTACAATGGATATAGAATATAAGCACGAATATACACACCTATTCTACGTTTCTTTGTACGCGGTATAATTATTATTCAATTGTTCGATAAACATACATTCCCATGAATTTCATTATCATTCAGTAGGAATTTACTATGAGAGACCGCTGATGCTTTAATTGTCTTAAATGTATATGCTGGCCTAATTCAATGAAAATTATTTAAATTATTCGTTCTCATTCGTAAGACATATTATATTTATTGAAATAAAATTGTGATTTGATTTAGCTAACTTTCAGTTTTTATGAAAAAAGGTTTAATAAAATCTAGGTACCATTAAAAGAAAAATGATTAGAGGTGTGACTTATTTCATGCTGTAATAAGTACTTTTTATTTTGAAAAATGGCATTTGCAAGTGTAGCAATGAATAAGTTTTATTAGTATATGATTACGTATAAAGAAAATAATCTTTGAATTTCCATTTATTGAAACGAAAAATGTGTTTTGATTCATAAATTCGCTTAATATTAATACTAAATGGTTCAATATCGTTAATAATCATAATAATTTTTGTCTCTAAAAAAATAATTAAAATATATGTCTAGATAATAAAAACACCAATAACAAAACAATTTGTGGTAACAAAAATATGATTAACTCAATTATTTAAAATCTATTTTGTGATCGTAAATGATCACAAACAAATTAGGCTTCAAACATCTTGAGGAATCAAAATTGTATTTTATTTTTTGCTTAGATTTTATTAGCCTCAACAAATAAAATATGACTAATAATAGTTTAAATGAAAATAGTTTGGTATTATTATTTAGCGTCATTCAAATTTCAAAGTTTCGAATTAATGTATTATAGATACTATTTATTCATTATTTTTTTAATATGAAATTTAAAAAATGCTGTGTAGACAGCCTTTTCTTCGAATAGATAAGAATTGCATTGTATTTGTATTCGTATATACTATATGTGCTACAATTAATGTTGACAATTGGCTAATGTGGACATCAGCCGGATAATGTTAACATGTGTTGTATTTAATGTACTTATCGCGACTTATTGATCGCATCGATAACTTTCAAATGCCTTTCTTCATTTAACTGTTTAATAATATGTATAGTTCAGGAATTTAGCTAGGTACTCTTCACGAGCGCATTTAAATAAAAAATAACCCACGATTTGTTTTGAAAAATTCACCTGGTATTTTGCCATTTTAACCAGGAAACGAACAATAAATTATTCAAAAAATAATTATTTTAAGAAAAAAGAGAAGATTATTCTGCATATTTATCAAATAAAGATATACCAAAATAATTGGGCCAGTGTATTGCATGTCTAAGATACATGTCTACTAAGATCGTGTCTATTTTATTAGTTTCTAATGATATTATCCAGATTGTATTGGCTAATGCTACTTTATCCGGCTAATGTTAACATTAACCAAATATATATTTATAGTATAAATATGTGTGAATATTATTCGCACCTTTTAAAAATAAAACACCAGTATGAATCGCAGCAATAATATTTACCTATACTGAAATATATTGTTAGCAAATTATAATAATGGAAATAATAATAATAATGATAAATACGTTTGAATCACTGTGAAATTTCAATTTTGTTATATAAGACTGGCCAGAGGAATGGATATCCTATTTAATATTTTATGTATAAAGTGAAAATTATAAATATCCTGAATTATATTTTTTAAATTACAAAAACTGTACGTTGGTATTGAAACTATCACTCAATGACACTAATGAGTCAATCTGTTTGATTGTTAATTGCTTTTTTTCCTAAAATATGTATTGTATGACTTAAAGATTCGGTAAATATTTCTGTGACTAGATGTGCATGGAGTGTCTTTACAGTGGTTTTAAGTTAAAAAGAAAAATGCTGGCGGAAACACACAAAACGAAACCTCGTCAATGTCACGGGCTGACCAACCGCGGTAGATAAATGCGATATAAATCACAGAGTAATATCACTATAGCTCATCCATTTCATCTTGCTGGTGTTGCTGTTTTGGTTTAAGATCTTCAGGGGTTTAAAATGTTTATTTTACTGAAAAATATGTTCTACTTATTTTATATTTACATACTATACAGTATATTATTATTTTTATTAACATTAACATTCAGAAACCCAGCGTTCTTAAATCAAAATAGTCACCAATGATCAAGATGAACTAAACAAGTTAAATCTACGGTACGAACGCAAAATAATTGTGAAAGGTGAGACGACGGCTATAGATAACCTGTAGCCGTGCGTGCGATGGATGTACGTAATATTGACGTCGCAAATCAGCCGGGCCCGCGGCTTAACTCATATTACTATAACGTATAATGCCCATAATGTATACCACATCACATTAACCCAGTGTTTTTTTTTTATTATTTTTTTTTTTTCACGCAGTGTGTCGTACATTATATTCGTTCCGATTTAATTGTGTAAAAAATGTGATAGTGTATGTGTGGTGTGTGTGTGTGTGTGTTTTTATATGAGCTTACGCGTTAATTTGCATACCTTATATGTGTATATAAGTATATAAGTATATAAGTGTATATAAGTGTATACTTACATACACGAATACACGCAAATACATACAGGGTGTTCAAAAGGTATAGTGGACAAATGAATGCATCTTTTCATCAATTTGAATATAAGAATGCATACATATGCATTTTTATAACGCAGTCTATGTATACTTTTTGAACACACCGACTGTACTAAGTATAGTACATTGTATAGTGACCGAGAGGACCATTTATAAATTATTTATATGGTTATTATTATTATTATTATTATTTTTTTTTTTTTTAAATGTTGACCTCCTCGTCTGCGCGGCGTCTGCTGGCCGCGGTAGCCCCGCCGTCGTCTTCGTCGTCGTCCAGCGCTTCCTCGTCGTCCTCGTTAGTCAGCTCTTCGTTCTGAATGTATCCCGGGTGCTCCGATATCCCATAGTAGTTACCGTTGTAGATAATGCCCAGCTCCTGAAGTACGTCACCTCTGATGGTTGCCTTTATGGTCCAGTTGTAACAATCGGTGGCCTCGTAGTCACGGTCCAGCCGCTCGACGTCCACGATTTTCGAATTCAGTCGTTCCAGTATGATGCCGATGTCCTTGACGGTCAGGTGTTTGTCCTGTTTGCCGGTCAGCTGGTCGATGAGCAACAGGAACTTCTCGCTGGTCATTGAATCGTCTTCAATCACAGTGGTCTCTGTCTCGGACTCGGAGCTGTCGTCGGACCGGTGCTGCTGCTGCTGCTGCTGCTGTTGCTGCTGCTTCCCACCCTCGCCGGAAGACGCTTGTTGCTGTGTCGACGTACCGGAAGACGTAAATGGCGGTGATGGTGGAAGCAACGGCGGCGGTGGCAGTGGCGGTGATCCGTTTGTGTCCATAAACCGGACGTGGCCCTTGGGCGAAGAGCGACGCGTGCCGTCCGACAGAGAGGACGACATCGGCTGCTGAGAGGCTGCAGAGACGGACAACGGTGGCGGCGGAGGCGTGTGATGGCATTCCTGTATGGGAGACGTGGCCACCGACTTGTGCACGGCGATCCGACGACCCTCCTCGTGCAGTGCGCAACAGTGGAAGTCACACTCGAAGCCATTGTCGGCCATCAGTGGCTGATGTTGCATTGATACACCTGAATGGTCCCGGGCTGGACTGTTGGCCCGCGGTGAGCCTGACGGTGATGGGCCCGAGCCACCGTGCAGTCTGGATGGTAAGTATTGCGCGCACTCGGACGTGTGCACGTGTATAGCTGCGGCGTCCATGGAACTGCTGCCCTGTTTCGACAGTCTACGGCCATGATGGAGTTGCTGTTGTGCTTGGTGGTAGTGCTGCTGACCTGTCGGACACACGAAAATATTATTCCATATGCGTTTTAAATTTTTTTATTTACTTTTTTTTACAAAATTTATCGTCTATCATTTCCTCGACGGGTCCAACTGGATATGAGTACCATTGTGAGTAATTTTTTCCGATTTCGCGATACTCATCCAGAGAAAACGAAAGATTTCATTTTTAATTGGTGGACACTAGCTCAGTAGGGGTTTTAGGAGGTGATCTTCCAGGGCTGTAGTGGAGGGTATACATTTTGATCAATTCTCATAAATCTTCTAATTAAAGTTATATTCTCTTTTTGATTGTAAATATATCCCTAAACATAATATACATTTTTTATTTCTGATTAATTACGAAAATTTAGAT
The DNA here is from genome assembly GCA_025469315.1 of Stegophylla sp. TES_Ste_2020. NCBI lineage: Eukaryota > Metazoa > Arthropoda > Insecta > Hemiptera > Aphididae > Stegophylla > Stegophylla sp. TES_Ste_2020. The sequence goes on along the minus strand of JAIPRM010006014.1, from coordinate 5,259 downwards.
TAGCGATGAAGTAAATTGTTATTGTAAAATCGACACTTACGGAATACTTTTAAAATTTTATTTATTAAAACTACCCCATAAGTATGCAATAAAGTTCTAATGGGTACTATTATTTTAATTAATTTTTTTAATAAAATTGTTTAAGGTCATAGCAACTATAAAACATATTAATAAAAAGTGTTTTTTTTTAATTTTATAATTTTAATTTGTATATAGGTAAGACAAATAAATAGGTTAGACAATACACTTAAAACATTACTCTAAATAATGGTATAGGTATAACTTTATAACTTTAGTAACGGTTTCCAATGTATTGTATAGTATATTGTTAAACTTATATTGAATGTAGTTAATCTTTTTTAATTTGTTTTTAAAACATTAAACAATTTATTAAATTTAAGGAACAAAAAACAACCTGTCCTTTAGAAGGACATCCACCGCTGGCGTATACCCTCTACTTTTTTTACGACTACAGCACTGCAACCTTCCCCTTGAGAGTTTGTTTTAATAAAACGGGGATGGGCAACTTAAAGTTACTAAAAGGCCAATTTTTAGAAAATTAATTAAAGTCTAACGGGCCAGAGCATAGAGAGCAAAAAAAAAAAGGTCATTCAAAATATGCATTTTAATTTAGCATTTATTTTATTTATAATGTGAATTAGTGAATGCTAAAATTAATTAAATTAAATATAAATAATACTATTACTATTTTACTTGTTTAATGTGAGTTTTGAGGATATTTGACTAATGATAACGTGTCAAAATTAATTTCTATTTCGGAAGAGGAAACACACGTAGATGATTTACTGTTTCGTCAGTAAGATGATTTCTTTGTATTTATTTTATATGCTTTATATTTGAAAAAGTACGAACACATTTACAAATGTACATTGTTCCAAACATGAATAACATTAGACGTAAATAATAGTATAGACTATAGAGTATAGACCAGCGATTATCAACCTTTTTAAAGTTACCCCGAAGAGCAAAAATTTTTTAATAAATAAATAAAATTGATGTACTATTTGAAAAGTTTATAACTATAAGTATAAGTTTATACTAAGAAAATATATGTATATAATTGGTATTCATAAAACTGGACTGACTTTTCATACCTTATTAGATGAATGTTCGATCAATTCTTGAATTTATTAATCGTTTCATTAATTTAAATATTATTCGATTTTGAATATTCAATATTTTAGGGTATTATATTATTAAATACATACTTTTTTTTCCATAAAAACTTTTTCTTATGGTAATGTTTGTTCAAAAGATAGAAGAAGTTAACTATGAATCACGATTCACCTTTAGATGGACCTTTTAAGAAATTAAGAGATAATTTTTCATAATTTTCAATAGTTTCCTCAAAATTCGGGAAAAACTACCCAAAATTCGACAAATACGCCTTAAAAACTATCTTTTTTAATCCAAACTTTATACAAATTTAAAAATAGATAGACAATAGTAAAAGAAATGTTTTGGTGTATGAAAATTTTGAAAATGAGAAAAAAATGTTTGGACATTTTTTTCTATCACTTTTTTTTCTCATCAGATTGTTTTTTTTTCTGTTTTTAGTTTATAGTGGGGCATAAAGCTAGCTTGAGTACAAAATATTTTATTTTATAGTATTAAAATACTTTATAATTTTTAGTGAACCATTTAATTATTTTTATAATCATTTTTAATGGCTTTTTTAATGAACCATCTGGAGCCGAATTCTGATTCAAAAAGTAACTATTCGAAAATTTTGTATAAGTTTTAGTACACAAAAATTTATTTACAGAAGAAAAAAAATAAATCAATCGTCAATGTAAAACAATAGCTTCTTCCCTCTATTCAGAATCTAAAATTGCAATATACTATTAATACAATTATAACAAAAATGTAGTTGGTCAAGTGAAATGATTAAGTTGACGCGACATAAACGCGCATGACATTTTAGATTTAATAAATATAAATAATTCATTTAATTTTCCTCTCTAAAATATGTGTAATTTAGGTCCAAACATTTAAAGTATAATAAATAATTTATTAAAGAATAAAATTAAAGGCGGTTTCAATCTTTAGCCAGTTTTAGATATATTCATTTGGTAAAAACGTTCGATCAATGTCGTTAAGATGATATTTTCATTCTAAGTTTCGAGTACATTTCATATATTTCAATATACTTAATCAATATTATTATGTGAAACATTGCAACATTTTTGTTATTTTGTATTGGAAATGTTTTTTTTCATTTTTGTATATTCAACATATTATTTTAACATAAAAATATTTAATTAAATAAATGTAATGCATTTAATTTTTGTAATTTATATATTGTATCAAATGATTTCCCTTATTAGCTGGTTTCTTTCTTGAAGAATGCACTTGCAGATCTCCAATATTATCGAATTCATTTTAATTGTAAATTATAATATATTTTAAATAGGTCGTTTAAGAAAGACGTGTTGGGAGGCTAATTACTATAACACTCATAATGTATTAAATTTGTCTAACACTAGAATAAACATAAAGAAATTTAGAAAATATAAAATAAAGATTAAATCAATAGTTTAAAAAACATTTAAATGGTACCAGAATTTATTTATAGATTTCACTATTTATTTTTCAGTATAAAAATTATGATTTCAAATGTTTTCTAGAAATTTCAATTTATGATAATATAATTTTTTAAACTATTAAATAATAATAAAAAAACACAACGAATTTTACATTAATATATTTTCACATATTGATTTAGTCTTTAGTGGGAAAAGTTTCTACATGCGCGTCTGGTCTGACATCGAGTTTGGTTTGTCATCATCAGTTATGGGATATATGTTTGGTGTAGTTTGGCATGTAGGAGAGGTAAACGTCAGTTAGCAACCTAATTATTAATTTTATATAAGATATTTTGTAAGTAACGTTATGTTTCTCGTGAATAAGAAACGTATATTAAAAGAATCGCCGTTGTATCCAACAATTTCTTGAATTGTTTGAAAATGAGTGTGTGACACCGTTTGACTGGAATTGAACGCAATATGTGACATTTAATTTTATGTTCAGAACCTATTATTTTTAATCACGCTACTTTTTATTGCGTTATGTGAAGTTCACTTCAACTAGGTTTCAGTGTAAACAAATTATACTTACACGACAATCAGTGTAACTCACTATTAATTATTATAAATAAACACACTTAAATCTTGTATAGCAGTATGCAAATTAAATGAAAAATTAATATGCACATTTTTACTACACAGTTTTGTATGGTTTGCCCACATTGTAATTCCTTTATTGTGAACTTCAAGTGTTTTTAAGGTACTTATGGGTCATAATTACTACGGCCGGAATTCTCACAGAATTATTGTTTAACTATGGAAAGGGTGCCTCTCCATAGAATAGTCCTTATTATTATATTTTTTATTAATACATTTGATAAAAATGACTACTTATTAAATAATAATTGAAGTCCTTGAAATGTTAGTGTTTCTACATTTAAAAAAACAAGAACGTGCTGAATACATTAAAAAATGTCGACAATCTGAATTTAACAAAAATGTAAATATAAGAAGACTTGTAAATGAGTAAGTTACTCAAACAACAAATTGAATGTGCTATGACATTATACACTTATAACGAAAATAAATCTGTTATTTATTGGAATTATAGTTATTTAAGCAGCTAAAATAACTTTAAACGATATTGAAGAATTACTCATTTGGTCATCCATTAAGAAAATTCGTCTATGGGTATAAAAAAACATTTGAAATCTTTGAATATGATAAAAATTTTACCGAATTTAAGAATTAAATGTGATACTTGGTTTTTATTGAAAAAAATAATTGTTATTTTACGTGAAAATGACTAGTTACATAGGTATGAATTCCAAGATTTTTCAGATTTTTCAGTGCTTTAAGAAATATAATATACGAAAAAGACTTCATTTATTTTTCAGCTCATAATATCAAGAATTCTAAATGATATTAAAAAAAAAACTTCCAAAATTCTGTATTTATTCAAAAAATTGTAAAATATTTGTTGAAAATATTTTCGGGTTGTATTTCATTATTGTTGGTAATAGTCGAAAACACTTTATTCTTAATATATTCTTAGTTATTAATGTTATTAGTTTCGAGCGTTATGACTAAATTACTAAAGTTGATTTCATGAAAATTTAGTTTATAGAATATTTTTCTGTTTTTACTAAATTGCTCGGTAATTTTTCCTTACGCTTAGTAAAGTTACTGAAAACTTTTAAAAATTGCTTATCAAAAGTACAATTCGAAAAATACTCTTCCGGAAATGATGTTATTCGTACTTAACCAAGTACTTTTTTGAAAAAAACAAGAGTTTTCAGAAAAAAAAATAAAAAATTATAATAATCATAAGTAGGGCAGAGGACTTGTAGTATTTGCATATTTGTTTTGCTTTGTTATAAAAATAGTAGAATATGAAATTAATACTTTTCATGCTTTTACAAAGCTAATTTTGAAATTTTATTTTGCATATAAATGCATATTTTGAGTATTTTTGATTTTTAGGGCATATTTTACATTTTTATACTCTATTTTAAACTTTTTGAGACATATTTAACTTATTTCAATTTTTTCCACACCGACATTTTTATTTCAAACAATTCAATCAAAATTTTTAAATAAAAATTTATGTACTTTTAATTTTTGACTCATAATATTGTTTTTGACTGTCCGTGAACACACGTACTTCCTAGAAGCGCTTGAGGATTGCGTATATAACAATAATAATAAATTTTCTGTAATTAATTTTATTAATAGATTCATAATCGTGTATGACATTGGTTTAAAAATTATATTTAAATTAAGTTATTGTTTTGACTCATTTTAAAGCCTATTTATTTCATTAATACTTCTAAATTAAATCGCAGAAAAAAATGTATGTATATTTTAAGTGCATATTATGGAGTTTTTAAGTGCATAAGTGCTTGCATATTTAGTGTTTTTTTAGAGCTACAAGTCCTCTGCCCTAATCATAAGCAGTGGCGTAGCCAGGATTTTCTTAAGGGAGGGGTTTACAAGTTTTTTTAGTGGACTACTTCAGTGGTGTAGCTATGGTGGGGGTGGTTTAAAGTGTATCCAATAATGCTATATACCAGGGCATTGGACCCAAGTCATTTATTTGGGTGAAAATTCAGGTGTTTTGGATTGTTAAACATTTCTGGTAACGATTAAATGAAGATTTATTGAGGTTGATTATGATTTATGATTAAATCTTAATCCATAATTCTTTTATAGA
>JAIPRM010006013.1:0-19471 GCA_025469315.1 Stegophylla sp. TES_Ste_2020 | reverse complement strand
TTTGTTCAGAATCGTTTTACTGAAGAAATGATTTATCGTTTCTTTAAAATTGAATACGCCCGTCAAGAGAATACCACCCGTCGTGCGAAGTACACCCATCGTGCGAAGTATGTCCGGCTTTTTTTTTTTGGTCTCGTTTTCAAACAGGTGCATTTTTGGAAGACTAGCCAACCTCTATATTATGGTGTCTCCTGAATAATATTCATAGCCTGAATGGAATCAACTCAAAAAAAAAAAGAAAAAAATCGGGGACTCAATATTTCGATAACTCAATAGTATTCGTGGTACTCATTTCAAACACCAAAAAGTAAGATGGATTCAATTTAATGTCATCCTCCAATTATTATTGTTACTTCATACTTTTTGGGAAAATCGTTATCAGACTTCCAAAAACAGATACGATATGAAAATAATAGACTACAATATTTATTGAGATTTGAGCTACACGGAGTGATGCTATAATTACAGTCAAATGCATAAATTAATATTATAGCAGTGATGTTGGTCAACGAGTTGAGTGAATGAAATCCGTTCATACATCAAAATAACTTTTAATTAACAATTAAAGTAATGGATTAAAATCGTCAGATTTGATTTGCAATGCGTGTAGTTTCCGTAAATCGGTTGAAAATCACATCCCGAAAGGCATCTGGCCCATTAGCTCAGTTGGTTAGAGCGTCGTGCTAATAACGCGAAGGTCGTGGGTTCGATCCCCCCATGGGCCAACAATTTTATTTTACATTTCTTATGAGCGCACATTTTTCATTTTCCAAGAAACCTGTACACCGTTTAATTAAACTAATGTGAATAATATGTATACACTTATACCATCTTAATATTTCCCAGTGTGAATTTCAATAAACCTGTGTGGATTTCACTTATATTTTAGATGCTATTCGTGGATCATTTTATGAAGTTTTATTTTTCAAATATTACCAAGTTTAACTTTTATACGAAGCTTCAACTAAAGATTTTTTACATTTTAGTTATCTGTTTACTTCAAAATCGTATTTAAAATTACTATTAAAATATTCAAATTACCTACAATTTGAATTACACATTATAATATTGCGGTGGTAGCAGTACGTATAGTGGAGAACCTTTATTATATTATTATTTTAACGAAAAGAGTAAAAATATAAAATAACAAATAAAGGCCGTCTACCATATAAATAATAAAATATAAGTATTAAAATAACTACGTTACCTGTTATATTATATACTGCGTACACTGCGCGCATTATCATAGAAGTCATACGACAAACGGACGCGGTGGTAGTGATCTATACACGCGTGATCAATCATGATCTACGCGATCGCGATCGCGGTAGCCAGCCCGCACGACGACTACTGCCTCAAGTCTCGTAACACAAATGGGTGATTTTTGCATATATCGCTATAATACATACAGGGTGTTTGTAAAACAATCTCTTAGTTCTTAGAAAATCGTGTTTAAATGGCTAAACACATTCGGTCTTTTCAGCGGCGCATTTAAGGGGGTCGAAAGGGGCAAATGCCCCGGGCGCCATGATTTGAGGGGCGCCAACATTTTAGAGTTTCTTAAAAAAAGAATTCATCTCTAATTATATAAAAATATATTCATTTGACTATCTTCTTATCTGTCTCGTAAATTTTAAATTCATTTTAACATTATCCACATTTGCTGGTATTCAACTTAGATTCATCTACAGCTATAATTAAGGCATTTTAATGTGACAATAAAAGATATATCAAAAAAATAATTAATTCACGAGGTTTTGATTTATTCCCGGCCAAATATTTGATATATGATGGAAGGCCTACTCGATTAATTATATAGTATTTTAATTTGCATTATTATGACTTTTAAATAACAGCTAATACTATGGAGTTATTTTATGAAACACCCTGTATTATATAATTAATGTATTAAAACGCTTGCCGGACAAGTGCACACAGGACAGGAGACACTTGTTGCACAGGAGACACTTGTTGTTCGTACAAATTGACGTGTGCACCGACGGCGACGTACCACGGCGACCCGTTTCACCCTAACCATCGCGTACTATCAAGTCCGGCCATCTTTTTACAGCCACTGCCGCCGCCGCGCCGCCGATGGAATTTTGCATATTATCATTATTGCTATTATTTGCAAAAAGCGCTCGAAACGCACTACCAGTAAACGCGTACCAACTGCCTATAACGAGCAGATCGAAAAAAAATAAAATAATAACCCCTGTTCGCCCTAAGTTTATAACGACGGAACAATATTATTATAATTTATTGTTATTATGCTTTTCTTTGATAAATCGGGTGAGAGAACATCATATAAACTGCATTCACTACGGAAAATAATTATATTTTAATAATAAGAATTATTATTTATAACTGCTGCTGGGTAAATACTTATTATGCTGGGTCAGTCTAGTAAGTGTATTTTAGCTTTATATATTGTTCGTTGGTTCGATCTGTAGTAGGATATGGATCTGTAGTATGGTCCCTAATAACAGCTCAGGAAAAATAACACATCGAACGTGTACAGAATCGCTTTCTTAGAATGATTGCCAGAACTATGAACACAGACCATGAACCACATAATAATCAATTTTTTTTTAAACGTGCTTAGAATGTCATCACTAGAAAGTCGCAGAGATGATGCTAGGGTTAAATGTTTAAATAATATTGTTTCTGGACCAAATTGATTCACCATCTAGACCAGTGGTTCCCAATTAGTGGTCCGCTGACCCCCAGGGGTCGATGGGTCGATGTTAAGAGGTCCGTGGCTATGTTTGTCTGGATGAGTTTCGCTTTTTTGTATAGCTTCTTTTTTTTTTTTTTGAGAAAATGTGTATTTATATTTTTACAAAAAGGTGTGTTTATTAAAATAAATCATAAAAAGAATGTATTTCTTGATTTTCATGTTCAAATAAAGTTGAAACATGTACAGAAAGTAGTGAACTTCCATAAGCATATTTGTAAAAAAGGGGGTCCCCGGTCCAGTTTAAATTTTAGCTAGAGGTTCTCAGCCTAATGCTTATTGGTCTAGACTGCTTACTGATCTAGACGTATGTATGTATGTATGTATACGTATGTATGTATGTATGTATACGTATGTATGTATGTATGTATATATGTTTGTTACTCTTTCACGCAAAAACTACTGAATGGATTTTAATGAAATTTTACAATAATGTCGCTCATACATCAGAATAACACATAGGCTATAATTTATAAAGATATTCATACTAAAACTCCAATAATGTTGGAATATTATATGATGGATTTGATATAATAGAGGAGATAAACACGTAACAATAATTACTACGTTACCATGTCAGGTTTAACAAAAAATTAGAACATTTGAATCGGTCTTCCAAAACAAACACATATTATTATGTATTTATAAGTAACAAAAAGTTACGGCAGGCGAATAGATATTGAGTTTTTTTTTTTTTCAAAAATTACTAAGCTATAGAATCAACTGGTCATGAATACGTCACAATATTTCGAGGTGAAAATAAATTTCGGTGTATCCACTTATATCACTAAAAGCTAGTGCACGTGCACGATGTAAACAATGTTGACCAGTAGCTAAATTTATAACGCTCCGTCTTGCCGACTCGTACTACCTACACGTAATATTGTTTTCTACGCAGACATCATAGAAAATATATTCTAGAGAATTTTTTTAGTATTTACTATTTAATAAAGCTTATTTGTGATAGTTGTAAAGAGGAGAGAATGGGAGAGAGAGAGAGAGACACACACACACACACACACACACACACACACTCACACACACACACACACACACACACATAAGACGCGAATAAAACAATATCGACGTATACGTTTCTATTGTTGACCGTGATTTATCGTTTTCATTGATCGGTCGACATGGTTCGCCGTCGTCGTAAACAAAGCTTCAACAAACTCATTCAATCATCCGTTGCCCATTAGTATTATTAGGTATCATTTGTACTTTAATAACTAATTTTGCGGAGCGCACGTCAACTTTACTTTTATGAACGAACGTGCCTGCAGCTGTAGCGGGTAATATCGCTATCTGTACCAATATTGAGTGATTTATCGCGATAACTACTCAACGTTATAATATCTCATTTATACGCATACCGTAAAAGTACCTACATACGTTATAATATAGGTCTATCCCCGATATTATACGCGTACAGTAGGAATCGACCGTTACGGGGTCAACAATAGTATTACCACACACACACACACACACACACACACATTGAAGAACTTCTAGAGAAAAATATTTTTAAAAAGTTCAGAAAAATACAGTTACAGATAGTCAAGTATATCTGTTAAATTAGGAGTGAATAATTTTAATTTTAGATATTAATGTAAATGTAGTAACATATATTATGCTCAACATCAGCCTATTGCCACTAAGACTTGCTCACCGCCTCGTTACTCTCAAAATATTTTCAACGCCCCTCAGAACCTCTTCACTACCCACTTGGGGGTGGAGTCGCCCCCGTTGAGAATCACCGTTTTAAAGTTTATGAGTTAATCTCATAGTTCGAATCGATTTATCGAAGCGCCTATTCTCGAGGTGTTCATATTAATCACATTACTTATCGAAATTTTTCTATCCTTTAATTTGTCCTGCGATGTCAACATATATACATTTTAATTCATACAACGTAATTATTCGTGTACTTATTCATTATTTCTTCGACGATTAAATTCACCGGAAATTCTTTCTAAATCATTCTCCTTATACTCCTCCATGCGTTTATAAACGATGTATATTATACATAATATATTTATTCGAAGTGATTATTATAAGAACTGTTAAACCGGTTAAAAAAAAAAAAAAAAACACGTCACCGCGTTCACGCGTCTTTTGAATATTCACTTTGTGAAAGATTTGATAAATTGCTTATATATTTTTCGTCTTACTTAATACGAATTATTATTATTATTATTATGTGTTTAAGAATAACGTTATAATTTATTACAGTACATATTATATACATAATATAGTGTTTATATATATATATATATATATACACTGACCAGTCTAGTGTGACACCCTATACTATGCTTGCGGGCATATTGACAACGGTAGCGTAAACCGCCATCCACCTTGAGCAGCACCGCTGGCTGAATTCATCAGTAATTGATCGTTTTATGCTCGGTCACTTCCTTCGACATTTCCTCGTAATATCTCAATTGTATATACGTTTTACTGCAGCGTTCGCACTACCCAGTGAAAACGAAACCGCACACCAACAGCGCATGAAACGTTTTAATTTTTAAAATTTTTTTTTTTTTTTCAGTAACCGTACAAAATTAAAACCGGTATCTTACGCGTGAATTGCCGATTAAACGCGTATACTAACGTTTTTATACTTATCAATTCAATAATATTATGTTTTCTAATTAGTTTCGTATCAAACAATTTAAAATATAAAGGTGCGGTACGCGTCTACGTTTCATATAGCGCGCTTCAGAAGTTCCGTTTCATTCGGTTTTTTGTACTTCCGTAAATCGATTTTTGCTCACTTGTCTAAAACCGATTTTCAAAATATCCATGTCGTAATAAGAAAAATACGTACATTTCTTTTCTTTTTTTTTTTTCAATTGTAATTTTTGAAATATCCAAAACGGGAACCTAACCTAACCTAACCTAACCAAAATAAAATAATAAAGTCATATAAAATTAGATGAAGGTCATATGAAAATTCGAAGGAGAGAAAAATTCATTTTTACACTGTCACATGTCAGATATGAAGGCCGGATCCTATAAATTTATGATTTAACACTTCACAATATTACAGTAATAATATACGTTTTTAAAATATCCAAAAGATAGATGATTTTGAAAATATATGTGTTTTTTCCTTTTTAGAGCATTGTTTAGTATTTTCAGATCAATTTTAGATTCTGAGTGGAGGAAAGAAGCTAGTAATTTTACAATGATGTTTATTTTTTTATATTAGTACACATTTTCATAAAGGAAATACTTGTCTAAAAGTTTTAAACAGTAACTTTTTGAATTGAAAATTGCATCTAGTTGTTACTTTGGAAGGTTATTTTTTTCCTATTTCTCAATACTTATTCCAAAAAGAAGGAAAACTTGACGAAAATTGAGTAAAATTGACAAAATAATATACCGTAAACGAGATTTTCAGAAATTTCTCAGTTAATGGTTGAATATAAGACTGGCTGAGTAAAAAATACATTTTTTTTTGTAATTGTAATAAACTTTATAATTTTCAAGTAAAATTGTCTTGAATAACTAAAGCTTCGCTCAGAATCGTTTTATTGAAAAAATGTTTTATCGGTTCTTAAAAAATTTAACGCATCCACCAAATCCACCCCAAGAGCGAAGAACACCCATCGTGCGAAGTATGTCCTGCTTTTTATAGTACATATTTAAAAGTTTTTGACTACTCACTGAAATGCATATTTACACATTTTTCTATGCGTCATTCCATAAGTACTTATTTACGCGTTTTCTAGTGCATGAACTTAATTGGCCCCGATTATGATCATAATAATATATTATATGCCATCACACAGCTGATGTATAGAACGGATTCTACACAATATACGAGCGGAGAATATTAAATTCGTGTTTTGATTGCCGTTCAAACCATAATATAGTTTTGTAACGATTATATACCTATTAGTACGACACGTAAGATAATCATAATCATATTTCGTATGCTAATTGAGTTCTTATGCAACGAATTCGACCTGTTGTTATCATAAATATCGCAGGACCTTAAGTCGTGTGCATCACTGTACTATGACTCCGTGTAATAATAATAATAATAATAATAATAATAATGCATAGTGAATAATTATTATATAACCGAATTATTAAGATAAATATTACGTAGAATGATGATTATTATTCGTCTGTTTGAATAAAATATTGTTTTATTCATTGTACAATGCATTTTTAAGAATTACGTAGGGATTAATAGAAAATCATCGATTGTCGTTTGTTGACAGATAGTGCGTAATCGAAAAAACGATGAGAATTTACAATTGATTTAAAAAAAAACGAAAAAGAAAAATGTTTAGCGAGCACATATATTATGTAATATGTGGTGAAAACTTCTTAAATTTTGTGTGTTGGATGTAATCCTCATTCAGAGCCAAGCTGTTTCAACGTGGTAATAATAATAACTAATTGGCAACTCTTATGCGGCAATACGAGAAAAAAAAGTAATATATTTATTTTTCATTGTCAGAAAACCTAAGTATGTTCGACTTCATGTCTTTACTTTACTTTATTTTACTTTTTCTATCTAATAAAGAAAGAAAGGGGGAAAAATTGAATAAGAAAATAAAATGTTAGAAACATGTCCAACACCTTTTTTTTACATTTTCAAAATTTTCATGCACCAAAATGTTTCTCATACTATTGTCTGTCTTTATTCAAATATTCATAAAGTTTGGATCAAAAAATGATGATTTCAAGTCTTTTTTGTTAAATTGTGGGTAGTTTTTTCAAAAAAAAAAAAAAATGAAGAACTGAGAAATTTTAAAAAATGACGTCTCTAAAGTACCAACCAGAGGAAAATCCGGTTTCAAAAAGTTGCTGATCGAGACTTTTGGACAAGTATACAAAAAATTGTTTACAGAAAGAAAATAAATAAATAGCATTGTAAAAACACAAGTTTCTTCACTTCGTTCATAATTTGAAAAATGTATATTATTTTTAATCGACAATGTTTTGTATGCTTAATAATAACCACCACGTAAAATTGTATTCATACGCGTATTTATACATTCCTAATCAATATTTTGTGTTTTTTTTTTTTTTGTTTGGAATTCGTAAATAGTAAATTTGTAAAATTTGTACTTCATAATGTTTCACTAATGTGGTTTCTAAAATATATAATTTAAATCACCCCCGTCCCTCTTGAAAATGTTTTCTCTCTACGCCCGCGATTCAAATACGATTTTGGTATCAAGTGAATTTTTCGTGTGATAATTTTTTTTTTCCTATGCGGTTTTCGCTTATCCCTTCCCTCGCCCTCCCCCGATATATGACGTAATATAAATCGGGGACCACCGGCCGTCACGGTCCGACGGCGGCGGAATCGCACGGTTGGCAGCATTTCGACTGCAGGGCGACTGTTGCGCGTACAGGCGCTACGTGACAGGAAACAGGAAACGCCGCATAAAGAAAACAAACAGCCTAAATAATTCCAAACGCCACGCCATTCGACGTAATAACAACCCTTTTCCATCGTTCTTACATCGTTTTCGAATGGTTTTTTTTTTTTTTTTGGTTCATTCCGAAACACGCGTAGGTATGTAAACAGGTAAGGGCATCACGTATATTAATAATGCTAGTGAGTACGTGCATACAGCGTGTTCACCGTTTGTGGGTTCGGGTCAATAGCTTTTTTTTGCATATCGACTTATTTGAAAATTTATTTTTCAAGTTATTAATGTTTTTTTCCATCAGTGGCGGCAACCAGTAGCTCAAAACTTAACGTTCTGGAACCAGGCCCGTAGCTACGTTGCCCTCCCCAAACCCAATCTTTGCCCCCTTTAAGAATATTAAAAATATTAGAAAGGCTTTTAGGTAGGTATGTCTTTTCAGCGGTTCTCAGTCTTTTTGAGACCACGACCATCATTAATTATATAAATAAATTCTAATTTAAGTTTTATTTTTAATATTTAGTATTATTCGTTTCGTATTTTTAAAATAAATGAATTGTTGTAAATTCCTTAGTAAATTTCCAAAATATTCTATTATACATGGATATTTGATGGAAAATTACAGTTGTGTTCATTTAATGAGATATCAGTGTAAATAAATTAAAAATTGCATAAATATTGTTTTTTTATATATATAATGCTCCCCTTAAAATTGGTTTGCCCCACTTGAAAATTTGGTCTGGCTACGGGCCTGTCTGGAACAGAAATAGTTTAAGAGATTTAGAAATATATTTGAGTAGATGACGGAGTGGTGGTGGTGGTAAACATTTTTCCTCTTGAACTCTTGCTTCAATATTTTTGTCCACAGTTCATAATATCTCTTAGGTTATTGATTGAAAAACAATGACTTAAATACGATCATTTTTCAAAAAAAAATATAATTTTTAGAATGACCAAGTCAAAAGTAGTGATCACTGTTTAAGAAAACTGAACGACTTGAAAAATCACGTTGATTAAAATTACTTTCTTTTTATAAAAACGAATAAAATTAATATTGTTTCGAACATTGTGCGAAGAAATCTGTTCAATATAGTCGATTCGAATAAAGCCAAAGTAACCGAAGTAACGCACACGGCGTAACACTCTGTATAAGCGAACGTATAGCGTACGTCGTGTTATACGGATTGACGGCCGGCGGAACAAAAAAAAATGTAAAAAAAAAACTAGACATACTTCGCACGATGGATGGGATTCTCTTGACGGGTGTATTGACTTTTAAAGAAACGATAAATCGTTTCTTCAATAAAACGATTCTCAACAAAGGAAGTTAATAATATAAAAATAAATGAGAAAAAAAAAATGTTAGAAAAATGTCCAAAATTTTTTTTTTACATATTTTTCAAAATGTTCTTGCGCCAAAATGTTTCTAATATTATTTTCTATCTATATTTAAATTTTCATATAGTTCGGATCAAAAAATGATAGTTTCCGAATCGTTTTTGTCAAATTTTGGCTAGTTTTTTCAAAAAAAAAAAAAAAAAATTGAAGAATTGAGAAATTCAAAAATGACCTCTTTAAAGTACAATTTAGAGGCAAATCCAGTTTCAAAAAGTTACTGATCGAAACTTTTCGACAATTATTTCCATACGAAAAGTTGTATACAGAAAAAAAATAATAAACATCATTGTAAATCACTAGCTTCTTCACTTCGTTCAGAATCTAATAATTCGGCTTATTTCAACACTATGTCTGTGGACTAAAAGGTTCCTTTATGCGGTCTTTGGTTTTCATCACTTCCATCTGGTTCGACAAAATAAGTTTTTAATTATTTTATTTGTATCGAATTCATAACTCAATAACACGCAGACGTATTACGTAAGAGTGCAATAAATCTCCAATCAATTAAAAACATTGTGTCTCATTGAAACAATATTTTTTTCTGCCAATAAGAATAAAAAAAAAAAAAAACAATACCTCGGAGATCGTTAATCAATTATTTGTCCCAGATGTCCATTCTGAAAATAATTTGTGTACACTCAATACGCTCATATGTACGTCTCATTTATTAATTAATAAATGTGTAATACAGTGACGAATGCTGACTCCAAAGCATGGGCATGCTTATTTATCGAATATTATGGTATAATATTATTTATACCAAGATCATGTAAAAAAAAAAAAAGATATTACTTACAATTTTAAATTCTGAACGAAATGAAGTGGAAGCTAGTGTTTTTACAATGATGTTTATATTTTTTTTTTCTATGAACACTTTTTCGTATGGTTCTATTTGTCCAAAAGTCTAGATCAGCAACTTTTTAAAACCGGATTTTCCTCTAGTTAGTACTTTAAAGAGGTCATTTTTTGAATTTCCCAGTTCTTTAATTCTATTTGAGGGAAAAACTACCCAAAATTTAACACAAAAAAGACTCGGAAACCATCATTTTTTGATCTAATTTTGATCATTTTATGATTACTACCTATTTATATGTTTTTATTCTTAAAAGCATGCTGATAACATTATTTTTTTCTGGTTATGTAGGTTAATAATAATTTAGGTACCTACATTGTATAATATTTGAAATGATTTTTTTTTTAGCACGCAATAATATGTATGATTTTTTGCAATAAGTCAAATATTAAAATAAATTTGAGTGATATAGAAAATCAACCCCCTTAACGTCCTCTAAAGTAAAATATCCCTTTCAAAATTAAATTTTGTTCACAAGAGGGTGCGCCTACTTTGGGTGTCATACTGTACTATATGAACAAGTTTAAACAACAGTATAATTTATATTTTATGTTATGCTCGAAACATTTCTAGCTCAACTCAAGCTATAAGCTTAAACGAAATTTTTAAAGTATTTTGAAATTGTTTTTTTTTTTTAAACTTATGCTTTTTATTTTATTTTTTTCATAGGTAAGTAGTGTTTGATTTAAATAGTATTAAACAAGGTTTAACTTACCCGATGTGGTTTTATTAATATTTCTTCTCTCAATTGAAATTAAAAAAAAAAAAATAATAGTAACATGTTAATACTCAACATGTATATTTTACAGGAGAATTACCATGTTTTTATAATTGTCTACAAATCAGAGGTCGTGGCGGATTACGATTACGCGAATAATAAAGTATTATGGAAATATTTATTATTTTATCCATTGCAGATGGATGGACCGTGACAGTGATTTTCTAAATATAATTATTATTTTTATTTTTAATAATTACAAACATTTGCTATGTTAATTATATACGCTAGGTATTACGCTGATAAGTTATATTTGTGGTTAAAATAACTAAATTTGTTTCATTGTGATGTTTTCATGCTTTCAAATGAATTCAAAATTACTTCGGTATAATTTTAAGACAATAATATAACACATTTTAACGCGAATAAAACTTTATATATTTTATAGGAATAATTTCTGCGTAAGTAGGTTAATATTCTTAGGATGAATGAACTTCAGAAGTTCGAGATTTGGTGTAACTTCAAATTTTGTAAATTACAGCGTTTGTTGTATTTTTATATTATCGTTAATTAGGTAATTAAATCTTTTTTAGGTTTTTCTAAATGACGGTAACTAATGATGGCATTGATCAACACCAAAATAAATGTGACAGAATGGAGATAAACGATAATATAAGATCCGAGTATACAATTGGCAGCAATGATTTTATTCGTAAGTAAATGGTGTGATCGTTTTTAATTGCTTACACGATTCAAATCGCATGATTTAGAAATAAACCGTGATTCGATAATTGATTTATTAAATAATTAATAACACATATTATTATATATTAAACTAATATTTTGTTGTTATTTTTACCAATTAAATTTTCATAATTATTATGATATCAGTTAGGAATCATTTGGTAATGAATACTAGCAAATATAATTAATGAAATTAATGATTGGGTAAAAAAAAAAAAAAAAAAACATGTAAAAAATAATAAAACAATATCAATTAAGATCGAATAACTGACATAATATATTATAATAGTAAACGGGTTAAACCCTTTTGAAATTATTACAGAATACATAAATACAATACATATACAATAGAAAATTAAATTAACTTAACAATTGTGACAAAAATGGTAAAGTAAGACTAGTTAAAGCAAACTAATATTCAAAAAAAAAAAAAAAAAGAAAGAGAAAAAAAAATAAATAAAAAATTAACAGATTATAAAAATTAAAGATAAGGGATCCTAATTATATTCGCTTTATTAGTTGTAGACGAAGTCGAAGATAAGCCTAGAAAAAACATCAAAGAAAAATTCCACGAACTTCACACGTGTATAAATAGGAAATCGAAAACAATGTTTACTTATAAAACCATCTCCAAACGACTGCCGATCTTACAATGGTGGCCGACTTACACGACACAAGACTGTATCGGTGATCTTTTGGCCGGCATAACAGTCGGTCTGACGCTTATACCGCAATCAATGGCTTATTCCACGTTGGCCGGTTTACCTCCTCAAGTACGGAAAAGCAATAAATATTATAATCATTGCGTGTTTATTCACATCGTTCAATCGGTTTTTTTTTTTTAGCAAGGTCTGTACGGTTCGTTCGTCGGTAGTATAATGTACGTCGTCCTGGGAACTTGTAAAGAAGTACCCATGGGACCCACGGCCATCGTGTCGCTAATGACGTACAACACTCTTCACGGACTCGGGCCCGTCTACGGAACACTGCTGTGCTTTTTGACCGGCGTCATTCAGTTGTTGATGAGCGTAGTGGGATTAGGTAAACTCGAACGACGACAAACCGTTATTATTAACGCGTTAACTATGGGTGTACCCGAGGGGTGGTTTTTTTTTCGGGGCCCCACATACTTCTTTCTCTGATCGAACAGAATTTTGAAAAAAAAAATTATATTTAACAAGTATTGTGTGAAAATTATAACTGAAAACAATCGAGTTAAGATACGTGTCTATCGACCATCGATAAAATATGATTCGTGATGAAAAATGATTTAGCAACTGATTAAAAAAACAAAAGACTTTAAGTTATTATAATATACAGCTGTGCTTGAATTGGAAAATAATAAGATGAGGGACGCATGAGTCTAAAAAATATTAGCTTCCCCCAAAATTTTAATTTCTCATATACCTGTGAGTGAGTATTTAAAAATTAGAAGGGGTACGCTAAAAATATTTAAAAAATAGAAGAGGTACTCCGTCCTCCCACGTTCTCCCCCAAGTCAAGCACTGATAATATATTGTATTTACGCAGGTACTTACCGTATCAATTTATCACATCAATTTAAAATCACATTTTATATTCAATAGTGTTAATCGTTCATCAGTTGAAATCGTTTCAATCAAAATAATATGTTAATTATAGTATTATTAATAATAATAAATAATAATACATTTCTGGGCACGCCCCTGGCGTTAGGAACACGAAACACTGTGTTTTTTTTATTTATGTTCAACGATCACCGTAGGGTTTTTGATCGATTTCATTTCCGGCCCTGTTAACTCCGGATTTACATCGGCCGTTGCCATACTCATTGTTGCGTCACAAATCAAAGACTTAATCGGCATCAATGCCGCCAAAGGGGCAACTCTTTACGAAATGGTCAAATTCATATTAAACGACTTGAGTAATTACCAAAAAGGCGACGCGGTGCTTGGGATAATTTGTATTGTTGTGATCCTTTTGTTGCGAGTAAGTGAAATAATGCGAATGTTTAATTTCAAAAGCGTATTTTTTTAATTTAATATTTATTCTAAAATTATTTATCATTTTTAGGAAATGGCTTTGTGTCGAATCGGTCCTAAGGACGAAAACTTACAAACCACGTTTCAAAAATCAATAAATCGATCCATGTGGTTGATAGGTACATTCAGAAACTCAATAGTCGTTTTGGTTAGCAGTTACGTGAGTTATTTATACATAAGTTCAACCGATCTCGACATAACGTCTGAAATTCCTCTGAAATCTATACCGTTTAAAGTGGTTGGTATGTTGATAATTTTATTGTAAAATATGTCTCTGACGTGGTATCTTTACCAAATAATTAATAAAAAAAAAAAAAAAACGTAATAATGGTCACGTGAATTAATATAATATGTTCTAGGCAGAATTCCGCCGGGTTTACCAGAGTTCGATTTTCCACCATTGAGTATTACACACCAAAATGGAACTACGACGGGATTTTTCCAAATGGTTTCAAATATCGGTTCTGGAATCGTGGTCTTACCGATGATCGCATTGATAGAAACGATTTCAATCTGCAAAACGTTCGGTTAGTGCCTAAAATATATGATGCTTAGCAGTGGCGTTGCCAGGAATTTCGCATGGGGAGGGCTAAGAACCCATATTAAATAATATGTAGTAAAATAAAATGTATTTCTTTATCTAAAAGAAAACGCTATTTCAGTAATTATATTTATCACAGCGTTTTTCTGTTGTTGTTATGACGTTGACGAAGTTAAGTATTTTATACTGAAGTCTTCTCAGTGAATTTTTTTTCGACTTCAACATTTTTGTTTCTATTATTATTCACGTTGAGAATGTTTATAAGTTTTATTATTATTAATTTCTTATTTGGTATAAAATTTCTATTTTGGAGGAATAAATGAGTGTAGGATATCTTTATGGTTTTGTGAAAAACTACTAAACTAAAAATTCAAACAACGAAATAACTGAATATGATCTACAAACTGTCTTTCTTCAAAATGTATTTTAGTTGTCTGTTTAAATATAATACGAATACCTATAAATTAGTAAAAAATAAAATGTGATGAAACACTTGTATAATTTTCTATTTAAAAGATTTTTTTTTAAAATGTACAATTTACAAATAACGTAAATGTGAACAATATGATATAAATAGCTTAAAACACGGTCAATGGGGAGGGCTATAGTCCCCTTAGCCTCCCCCTTGGCTACGCCTCTGATGCCTAGTTTATTAGAAAATAAGTGTACTGCGAATTGAGCGATGCAAATATTATATGGCTTTTACTCACAGGTTATGAAGGACAAAAGTGAAGCGCACGCGGCTTCACACCCTTCGTGTGATTAATAAAACGGTTTTTATTATAGTTATTCATATAATGATCTTATCCTTTAGCCGACGGTAAACCTGTTGACGCCACGCAGGAGTTATTGGCCGCCGGCTTGTGCAATATTGGCAATTCCTTTTTTCACGCGTTTCCCGGCGCCGGTTCTTTTTCCAGAAGCGCTGTGAACGCTGCCAGTGGGGTACGGACTCCGCTCGGAGGTTTATACGCCGGTGAGAGAATATTGTTGTTTAAGAATATTATTTATCGTGCGTTTCCAAAAATTAATTTAATAGCTTTTTTTTTGTCACACTTGCATTGAAAAACTATTGTACACTCCTTGGAAAAAAAAGAGTCGTCCAAGGAGTATTCATAAATATACGAGGTGTGACAAAAAAATAGTATGTGTGGCTCGTGCGGGGAGAAGGTAATTTTAGACTTAGGCGAATATACTATTAAATATCAATTCACCCCACGCTATCTAATTTGGCATAATTTGTTTTATTTTTCAGGGGTTTTAGTCATTGTGGCTCTATTGTTTTGTGTGCCGTATTTGTACTATATACCAAAATCGGCGCTCGCCGCGATCATAATCGCCACGGTCATATTCATGGTCGAAGTTCGCGTGGTCAGGCCTATTTACAGATCGAAAAGTAAATGTATATATTATATAAAATAGTATAATATGTTACATTAAATTCCAAACGCGTCCACGGAATGTTTACATAATAATATATTAAAATATAGAATTTATCGATTCGTTCAGATATTTGTTTTATTTTTGTTTTACATGTTTCTTCTTCTTCTTCTTTTTCTTTTGTCATCAGAAAGTGACCTCATTCCGGGATTGGCGACATTTTTCGCTTGTCTGGTTCTACATCTGGAAATCGGAGTTTTAGTAGGCGTCGGCGTGAATTTGGTGTCGATATTGTATCACGCGGCCAGACCGAAAATTTTGATCGAAGTGCACAAGGTTAGTAGTACCCTTAGCAGTACCTATAGTACAATAAACGAACGTGCAGTGCTTGAATTGGAAAAAAGTTAGAAGAGGAGGGACTTTTAAGTATAAAAAAAAATTAGCGTCCCCCCCAAAATTTTAAATTATCATTATACCCGTGGGTGATTTTTTAAAAATTAATAAGGGTACGCTAAAAATATTTAAAAAAAATAGAAGGGGTACTCAGTCCCCCCACGTCTTCCCCCAATTCAAGCATTGTGAACGCGCGAGTTCGTACCCTAAAAAAGTGTCTGGGATATGTCTATTTTCAGACGCGCGACGGCATCGAATACTTGATGGTCACGCCGGACAGATGTCTGGTTTTCCCGTCGGTCGATTACGTGAGGAATTTGGTGATGAAACACAGTCTGAAACGACAATTGCCCGTGGTCATTGACTGTTCGCACATTTACGGCGCCGACTTCACCGCGGCAAAGGTTCGACAAACAATATGAATGAAAAATACACCGCCGTAAGAAGAATAATTTTTTGTGTACATTGTGAATACATTTTTTAGGTCATTGAAATGCTGACGCAAGACTTTTCGAAAAGATCTCAAGCGTTGTTCTTCTACAATTTAAAACCCAGCGTCGTGGCGGTGTTCGAAGGCGTTCAGCCCAAAGGGTTCATCACGTTTTACCACAGACAAGAATTGGATCAGCTATTCGTCAATTGGAAGTGAGTGTGTAAAAAATTATTTTTGAAAATTATTATTAGTCGACACACGTTTTTTAACCACTCGATTTGAAACGGGTTTTGTTTTGTTAGACTGCAACGTCAGAAGAACGAACAGTTACCCGCCGCCGAATGACACCTACAGAGAAGAGTCCTATAATAAAAAGCTGCGACACGGTGGTTCACACGTCATTGAAATAGAAATGATCTTCTTTTAACTATAATTTTAGTTTTTTAATAATGGCTCGTAATTGATTATTATTATTATTATTTATAATTATACGTATTATGTATCCAATAGAGTTTTAAAAATCTGATGACACCACACGCACTTGTGTTTTTGTTTATATGTAGAAGTTCTGATTAAGATAATATTTAAGATATTCCAATACTGTAGTGAATTTTATTATTGATTTATAGGATTTTTGTTTCAAAAAAAAAAAAAAAAAAAATTATTGATTAGATAAATATATATTTAAGGAACATATTTAACTGTTTTACATACTCGATACATAACTTTGAATTTCATTTATTTATTTATATTAAAATAATTATAGCGGAAAATTGTCGTAGAGTTATTTTAGGTTAATAATTTAATGAAACTTATAAACAAATATGTCAAGAACTTCACAAAACTACCACCTGCTTTTGATAATGCTGGTATGTATAAACTTAAATGCAACTGTAATAAATTTTATATAGGTAAGACTAACAGAAATTTCAAAACAAGATAAATAAAGAATACATATCAAAAAAAAAAAAATAACCTTAATTCAAATTTCGCTAAACATGTTATATAAATAAAGATTTAGACATATTAACTACCTAAAACAACAATTACATTAATTCAGTATTAGGAGAGTTACATAATATACACAATGAAATAAAGAAAAATAATTTTAATAACATCTTAAACGTTCAGATTTTAAAAATAATATGATATATCAATATATTTTAGATACTAGTAACAAACACGCATAGAATTCACTTTTTGACACATCTATGTACATTTTAAACAATCTCTTTTATTATATTCTCTATGTAAAACGACCATTGTATTTCATATATTTTATAAGTCTTTTTCTTTTCATTGACAATTTTCTTAATCTGATGATGATTTTCAAAATCGAAACAGGTCGTTAAAGAAAAACAATTATTATATAATACTCTTGGGTAAGTTTATTTTTATTTATATATTTATTTTGTTGTTTAATATAGGTATAGTGTAATAACTATACATTGATTTTATTTATTATTTATTTATTTTATATATATATAAAGGAAAGTGTACTTTACCAATAATCAATGCAGGGCCGAACCTATTTGAGTTATCAATTTGAAATTTCGAGGATAGATTTTTATAATAATTTTATCGGGCACTAAGAAAGGATTTATCAAAATTTTGATTTTAAAGGGTTGAAATCGGTAAAAATAATTTTTTACATGTAATTTGTATATCTATATTGATATAATAATAACAATAGTATCTATGGTATTAATTTTTTGTTTTCAATATTTGTTAAACTTTGGCTTATTATTCTTATTATCTATGGCTATGTAGCAGCAGCTGATAGCTAGCAACTCTATGCACAGACTCAGTCTGCATAGACCAATGTTATTTGCTTAACAATATATCGTTAATCAAGTTGTTTTGTTTTTAGTTATAAAATGTTTAATTAACATGCCTCTAATGGCATCTTTTTAGTTTATTGAGTGGTATTTTTCATGTTAATTTAATTTTGGTATATATTTTGATCTAAACATGGGAAAATGTACGTGAGAGCCGTGAGCCGTGAGCCGTGAACCTCTAGCCGTACATTATACGTAGGTATATCACATTTTATGTATAAAGATTACCCGGAACACGTTGGAAAATTATTTAAAATATCATATTTATTCAATTTAATTGTTTGAATATTTTTTTTAAAAATGTCATCTATTGAAGACATTTTTGTCAATGGAACGTTGTCACCTCAAATAGTTGTACCAATCATCGGTGATGGTGCCTGCCATTTCCGTTCAATATCATTTCATTTGTTTAACACTCACGAAAGATGTCAGGAGATCCGAAATACAATTGTTTGGTATGTGTCTGATAATTGGAATAACTTTATTACTATGTCTTACAGTTCAAATGGTGACAACTTTTCCACTGATGAAGCTTATGTTCTTGAAATGGTCTACCCTACTGTCTACGGTGGTTATTGCGAATTGGTTGCAGCTGGAAATATTTTCCCATTTTTATTTCAAATTTATTATAATAATAATCTTTATGCTTAATTTGGTATAGATAAATTCCCAGTAAAAAGATTGCGTCTAACTGGAAATATTAATAGTGGTCATTTTAATGGTTATTTTTCTATTCCTAATATTCGTAATGTTGCAGTAAATTTAATTACTACTTCAGAGGGCGATTTATCTATTTTTAATAATGTTAGTGTCACAGAAAATAGTTAGAAAAATAAAAATAAAATTAATAAAAAAAGTAAGAAGCGTCGCCGTGCTAGATATACACATAAAACTCGAATCAACCAAGTTAAGAAAGCTATAACAAAGTACAAAGCAATCAAACACCAAGAAACTTTAGGGTTTCCGACTAAAATTAATTTACGCAAATGGAAAATTAAGAAATTATCTGGTCT
>JAIPRM010006012.1:7430-19472 GCA_025469315.1 Stegophylla sp. TES_Ste_2020 | reverse complement strand
TGCATTTTTCTTTACAGCAAAACGACGGCGGCGGTGGTTGCGCAACTCTGAAAACCGCATTGTACCGTGCCTATCTGCTCCCCTCTCACTCCCCTCTCACTCTTTCACTCCCCTCTCTCGATCTCTCTCTTTCTGCGACAAGCGCCTCTATCCATTACTAAGTGTACAACAACAATATTTTTTTTATTTTTTCTAATATATATCTATATGCAACATTGCGGACGCACGGCAAACAGTGGCGTGCAGAGGTTTCACGGGGTCGTGAAGTCGACGACTAAACGCATAATAATAATAATAATAATAATAATATTAATAATATCCACGAACCCGTGACCCGACCGGCTGCGCGTAACACGAAACATAACGCACGCGGTGTCATTGCATGCTGCGTGCCGGCGGGCGCCTGCGAAACGGAAACGAGTCGATATTTTTTTTCATTTTTTTATATATTCGAAGGGTCGTAAAAATCGGTAAAATAAAAATACCGGAACGTAGTTTCCGGGTGGTGCGCGATAAATCTAGCGCGGGTTTCACCCGGAATAAAAAGGAGAAATATCATATTATATTGTATGAGATGTTACACTACTGTGTGGTGGACACGTCCGAGGAAAGTGCGTATTGGGTATTGTATGCAAAGTTTGAGAAATCGAAACCGGAGAAAATGAAATCGGTTTTAAAATCGAGTATGATTGATTGCACTCCAACACCGTGAGTGTTTTTCGTCGCTCCTCCTCGGGTGGGGATACTCTTGGTGGACGTGTATTGAATTCGGAAAAAATAAAAGATAAAATATTTCCTCAACAAAAAACGTTTCTGAGAGCAGAGCTTCAGTTATACTCATAGACAACAACAATGATTTTCGACAGTGTTTTACATCGAACAGATGTGTTTGACAATAACTGTTACATATTATTATTTACGTTCTATTCGAGATTCGTCTATGATAAGTAAGGTTTGGATTTTAAGGCAATATAAACAATAAAAAAATAGCACTTAAAATCTGAAAAAGGCAAAAAAAAAACATTTATTTTTTATAAAAAGGCAATTACAAAATTTACTAAAAATTAAAGTACATTAAAACTAAATTCAAACGTTATAAAATCGACAATGCTTCATCATTTAACAACTCTTATTGATTTGTTCTGTTAATATTCGTGTATAAAAGAATCTTGTATCTATGCATTAAGTTTGGGTACTTTCATAGTCCTTAAATTAACAGGCCATAAAAATACTTTATGGATGTCGTCGATAATAAATCCCTAATTTTTAACATAACATCGACAATGCATCGTGTCTTCGTGAATTCTTATTTATTTTTTCTGTCAATAAGTATTTAAAAATGTCATATAAAACTATAATTAAATACGAAAAAATAAAAAAATGTCAAAAAAGCATTTATAGGCAAAAAAAGGCAAATAAAATGTTGGTCTATTATCTTAAAAATTTAATAAAACACGTTTCTATACAGGAATTAATTTTGTACTATTATCCAAAAAAAAGAAGCATTTATCTTCAAGTCCTAGTCCTAATGATAAGCTTTTGTTGACATTTTCGTAATTCAAATGACATTACCTTTGGAATTGATAGTTTAATAACAACTGTGTTCACTTTATTATGCGTGAAAATGATTAATTATATAAATATAATATTATACATTTTTTAAATTTTTAAAATTTTTTTTTAAATTTGACGGTATATGTAGACAGCCTGTGTAAAGCAAAAAAAGGTTTTCGAAAAATGTTATTTTTAACGGAATTTAATTAAAAATACCGGAAAACGAACTAAAAGAGGAAAATATGACTAAAAAACGTCAAAATAAAAGTTTCATACACGGATTCGTTATTACACAATTTAAATTATGTATATTTATAAAGCTATGTTTCACAATCACCAACCGAAAAATAAACGCACTTTCCTACACAAATTCACAGCCCTAGTAATAACTTTTCTGTTTTTTTTTTTTTATATTCTCGATTTCCATTATATGTTTTGGGGGCCGCGTATACCGCCACCGATTATATTAATTTTTCCTCGTGAAATGCGCGATTGCCGACGGAAAATAACGATCCCTCGTTCGTTAATATTCTCCCGATTTTCACACACATTCCCGAGCTGTATTTTCCGGGACTCTCTCTCTCTCTCTCTATCTATTCAAAGTTTATTATCGACTTCACCACACCACGGGGTGCCTGGGGGGGGGGCCGGTCAACGTCCGACCCGCGCCGATACAAAGCGATTTAGGACAAATCTAAAAAATATGAAAAGGCCCGCTCTCATCGTCCCTCCCCCCCCCAAAAACCCTCCCCTCACCACCGGTGACGGCGGCGTCTGCGAATCAATGCTGTGCGGTGTGCACGGGGCCGCCGCGTAACCCGATTACACGACGACGACATCCGACACCGGTGGCGTGCGCACCGGACATAAATTTCGCCGCAGAGAGTTAAAAACGTTATTGTCCAACAGGGGGGGAGGGGGGAATGAGGGGAGGGTAGTCGATTCGCCCAAAACCCCCATAAATAATTCTCGTTGTTAAAACACTTTTATTACGACAGACAACAACGAACTTAATAACTATTATATTCCTGTCGATATACAAGTACCTATTTACCTTTTCTTTTTTTTTTTTTTTCAATTTCACTTTAAAATAACACATGATATTTTCTCGCACGGCAATCGCGCGGAAATACGAGAATGTTAGTAATAATAATAACTGTACTCAAACGTGCGATATTCGGCGGCGGCGGCGGCGGCGGCGGCGCGAATAGTTACGGACCATTGCCTCTTCTGCAGATCGCGTTTTTGATTTCCAGCGAAGCGAAGAAAATGTAAATAAAATGGTTTTAATGATTTTTCAATTCTTTCTACCTTTTTTTTTTTTTTTTTGTCTTTATGAAAACACTTTTTCGTGTGCGTGGATATTCACTTGTTTGAAAGTTTCACACTACAGGAAATCAGAAATCACACCCAAGGTTATTTTTCCAAAATTCCAGACACTTTTTCCAAAAACGAAGAAACCCCGTCGAAAATTGAAAAGAAGCGTATTATTTATGAGGGAAACGTGTTTCAGATTTTAATTTCCCCATAAATACTTCCTTTCCCCTCCCCCTCCCCGTTTATAAAAACATAACGATGATTTCGACATTTAATCCACTTTTAAACTGCAGAGCTTGAACTAAAAGTTTTCGGGGAAACTTATCGGCCAACCTCCTCTTCGTCATGTCTCCTGGGTAACGCTAAAGTTTCAGGTACAATTTCTATGTGTATTGAGAATCGACTCGAATAATAAGCAAACATCCCCCGAAATAAACCCGGGATTCAACTCGTACGTATAAAGTAAATCTCAGGAATCCACTCACCCCCATCATATCCCGGAATATGTTATTAGTAAAAGATCTCGGTGGCGTGTCCTGCAGCGGGTAAACACCAATCAAGTCCTGGCCCACCGTGTTATCGAACCCTTGAATAGGGTAATAATATTAAATATTTAAATAAATGTAATTTTAAGTCAGTTATCAATTTCGGGTTCGGTGAAATTGTTGGAGACTTTTTGAAATATCTCGACAGCAGGACTCGTTATTTGTGAATAAACCAAAATGTGTCCTCGACGTATACAGTAATCGATTTTAAATTGATGTCAATTCTTCATTTTCAAATCAATAATTAGCATTAAAGATGATAAATATTATAATATATCCTACGATAATTTTAGATCCCTTCTAATTTAGTAGTAGACAAAATTCCTATTATTTAATAATTATAACAAGAAGAAAAAATGTATTATTGTAAAAATTTCCATTAAAAATAAGTTTAATTTTCGAAATTTTTATCCTGGGTGTACGCATCTCATCGAGCCGGTAGACAGGAAGTTGAAATTCGTTTGATGTTTTGATATTTATTCATTCGTCTGAAGCACTTCACATATATTACGCATAATGTATGTTCTGCTAAAGTGTTTTGCTATTTGACCCGTTAAATACTGAATTTTAAGGTTTCATCAGTAGTAGTACTCTCTCACTCGATCTACATGCGCAAACACCACAAATCCAATAATAATTCATATAATTTGCATTCCAAACATTGGCATCAAAATCAATAAAATCGGTGACGTGACATTAGAGATTTTATTAACTTTAAATTTAATTAGGTAAAATTACAAAAAAAAAAAACTTAATAACTAAAAACGCTTTTGATATTTTTTCGATTTTGATTTTTGACCGATTTCCAAATTGTTTAATCCGGTAATAGTGACTTTTTGACAATGGCGTGTGATTAAAAGTGTACCACGCCTTTTTTTTTTTTCAAAACGAGAATGTCAATTAAAACGATTAGAATCCAATAAAATGTGAATCACCGTATTGTTTGAGTAGCTTATTGACATTTACTTCCTGTAATCCTGTGACGTCACTCTTAATATTAATTTTAAATAAGCACCGTGTCATCGTTCATCAACGTTTAACAAATATACCGTAGATAAGACGTATTTCAAACAGTATTCGAAACGGAAATATTCCATTATATTTATAATATTATAATGAAATCATTAAAACCGTCCGATGAGCAATACTTTTATTATTATTATTATTATTATTATTATTATTATTAGAAACGGATCGATACCACTTTATGCCGGTATTACTATTAGCATAAATTATACTATATTAGTATTGATTATTGTTTTATATTCATTAAATATTAGCAAACGAACTCAATTTTAATATACTTGCTTAGAATTCTTTTGTTACACTTGATATCGCATTATTTTATATAGTTTGAGACGTTTTTTCTTTTCGTGTATAGTTTGGTATTTAATGCAAAAATTTATTAAGAACTAAATTAAAATTAGTATTTATCTTACACTCAACAGCAGCAATTTCAATTTATCGGTTAATATGCAATTTTAAATTGACAAATGCATTTTCTGAATTGATATATTTTTATTATTTATTAAACGTAATGTTTCTAAGTTCTATAAATTATAAATAAATAAAAACTGTAACGTTTTAAAATTTACTTATTTCTCAAATTACTTCATAAAATAAAATATGACTGTATTGATTATGAGCACGATTATAATAAACAATGTTATTTAGAACTGTAATTAATAGTATAAAATTAAATATAATGTATAGATACTACCAACTATTCTATGCATTCTTTGAATATTTTTATTCTTTTTTTATGAAAAAAGTAAAAATATAGTTAACACTGTACTTGGCCACACCATAACATATCATAAATCTATATAAAAAAAAAAAAATGTTCTTAGTATTGGCGTTCATAATCGAGTTGAATAAAACTCACTCAGTAATATATTTTTTTTTATTTAAAAATGTTTATTTGTGAAGTTTTATATCGCATAATGATTATGATAATTGACCTCAAAAAAAAAAAAAAAAAAAACAAAAAACCCCAAGGAAACTTCCCCTACTTGCCTTCCTTGTGGACGCCCTTGTTGCTTAGATATTTTAGTGTTTACATATTATTATATACTCTCTCACTCAAGCGATGAAGAAAAATGTTCTCGTACTACTCTATAACGTCAACCAACACTTAATAGTTTTATAATATACAATAGTTATTGTCTCTATGATAAATTTATTGATAAAATTAGGGTTTACACATGGTATTGATAACTCTATGTAATGCATAAATTTGAATATTTTCACTTACAACACTAATAAATCAGTACAAATTATTTTTGTTGTATATTATGTATATTTTAATTTTTATGTCTTCCAAGAAGTTTATCGCTGCTCTTGATTTAACATATTGAAAGACAATATTTTTTTTTTATTTTATATTTTTTAAACATTCTGATATTTAAATTTATATATTTATTGATTTTCGACGAATATTTCAAAAACGTTTTGAATTTACAACACTAGTACGCTTTGTTCAACGACATTTACGACACGAAATTGTTGTTCTGCTGATTTAAATTTTGCTCGTCGGCCCAAAAAAGCGTCTCAAGTCTCTTGACTCCTCTTCATCACTCGTCAAACAGAACCTGCATTTCACGTGGGCGCGTTTTTAAAAAGACACTAAGCCTCTTAGTAGAAACTCATTTCAGGCCCGTCTCCGTTGATCGAGTACAATAAAACGGCACGTAAAATAAACATTTTCGTTTTTCAAGATTTTGCGACTCTCAGTAGTTTTTTTATTGCCCCGTGTATGTGAACACAATCTCGGAGATGTTAAACTCGTAGTAAAATCGTTTGTTTTCACTCCGTATTTTCAGTATATTTTTCGCGTGGTGTAGTTGAAATTAGACGTTTTGTAATTGAGTTTAATAAATCTTGGAATAAAACAATAATAATAATCTTTATTTTACGGAATAACATTCCAATTACAAATATAAATATATAGCAATAACAGTTACATATGTGTTAAAGTCTTACGTTTTTATTTTTAAAATAATATATAATTTAATGGAAACATAAAAAATGATAAACAAATAACTTAAATAATATAAAATAATATATACTAATGCTAGTCTAATAAATAATAAGTAAAGATAACTTGTCCAAGGTAATATTAAACAAGTCCAAGTTATTAATAGAATTTCCTATTGACATTAATACATTCGCTGGATGGTGAGAGACATATTATGTTTAGTATACTAATATTAGATAGTATATAAAATGGATCTTTCCTTCTAGAATTAATAATTGAAATTACCTTAAAGTTTATTTGGTTTAATAGTTCAGGGCAATCAATCAAATATTATGGAGTAGTTTAAATAATAATTTTAGATTAAGCATTTGATATTTATTTATTTAATGGAATAATTTCAAAAAAAAAAAAAAAATACTTATACAAATTATAATCCGAATGAAGCTGTCTTTTAAAATCGCCTTTATAACCTAGATATCTTAAAAAATTATTTTATACGCTATACAGGCTTTGGTTTTGACGATTAATATTATCTGAATGCTAAATTATAGATGCATAATCAAAATATGGGAACGCACAAATGTTTTTAGCGCCGAGATATCATCAAAGTCATTACACATACGTTATATACACTATTATGCAAAAGAGCCAATACTTATTTCGAAAATTGTCGAAATTAGCAAATTGTACGTGTGAAAAGCGAAAATTAAAACTCTGAAATC
The DNA here is from genome assembly GCA_025469315.1 of Stegophylla sp. TES_Ste_2020. Lineage (NCBI taxonomy): Eukaryota > Metazoa > Arthropoda > Insecta > Hemiptera > Aphididae > Stegophylla > Stegophylla sp. TES_Ste_2020. The sequence continues at coordinate 12,357 of JAIPRM010006012.1, read as the reverse complement.
TTAAAAAAAAAAAAAAAAAGACTGTCACTAAATATATTTTTATTCAATTTAAGTCATTGCAGAAATCGATCGAGTTCGCGAGTACTTAATTACTATTCTGAAATTTGTATCTAATAAATAAACATTTCAACAACATAATTTTCAAAATGAAATTTAAAGAGTTTAAACGCTTATATAAAAATCGGCCGATGTATTTGAAGATTTTTTTTCTAGTGTTTCTCCGTAGTAAAGAAGTCATAATCATGCGTCGGTACAAAAAAATGTAAATAGAATGAAAAACATATAAGTGCGCAGTGTTCATAGTCGAAAAAATAATGTAAATTAAATAAATAAAAAAGTAACAAAAGAAATAAAATAATCAACAAAGCCGTGGTGAGTCATTATGTCATAATAGTATTTTATTACATATAGTGATTAATAAAAGACTGTCAGCTAAAGGACAAAAGCCATCGGTGTTTATTATATTATACGTAATTAACTATTGGTTACTATTTGATGCTCGTGTAAGGTACAGCATTAATTTATAAAATATTTTTATTTTTTACGTTACATAATTTCGCTTTCGTCGGTTCCGGTGTACGAAACGTTTCGCGGGGGCTTTAACCTTTCCACTCCTCTTAATACACCATACGATTCTGTTAAGGGAGTTTACCGATTGCGTTCGATATTTTTGAGGGTTAATAGACCAATTCGATGGTTTTTTTTTTTTTTTTGTGGCCGATAGACCAGTTGCGCTTAATAGAAGCCGTTTGCCATTAAAAAAATCTCAAGTCTTTCTGTGCTCAGATGTATGAGTACTTGAATAATTTTAAGACCAGTAATAGAAATTGTTGATCAATAAAATTAATTTATGTTAATTTACTGGTATATGGTATACTGGTATAAAAAAATCCAAAATTCAAAACCGCCAAAAAAAATTGTTGAGTTTGAAAAGTTTCGAAAATAGCCACTTTGTAGATTTACTTATAAGTTACTCAGGGAAATAAACAATTTTGAAATCGGTTGAATTTCGAATGAATGAGAGCATTTTATTTTTCAAAAAACACAGCAAATTTTAAAATTGTATGATTTTTAAACTTTTAAATAGATAACTAATAATATGATATTAGGCAATGAAATACACACAACTCATTAACATTTTCGTTTTCTTTTTATAAATTTTCAAAATGCCCCCCATTGACTGCTATACCCTATACATAACTCAATTTTTTATACAACCATGATCTTTGTAATGAAATTATGCATGTAATTTGCTGTGTTTTTTGAAAAATAAAAAATGCTTTCATTCGTTCAAAATTCAACAGATTTCAAAATTGTTTTTTCCCCCCGAGTAACTTATAAGTAATTCTACAAAGTGGTTGTTTTCGAAATTTTTCAAACGTTTTTTTTTTTTTTAATACTCGAAATTTTTTTTTTTTTTTGGCGGTTTTGAATTTTGGATTTGGGCATATAAGTCACAAGTTATAATATTATATTGTGTAGTATTGTATATTGTATTCTTGTGGTCGTGTCGGTGCAGGTACAGTCGGCGGAATGCGCGATGCGGTCGAACGGCGGCAGCAGCACCGGGCGGAAATCGTCGTCGGACACCAACTACGGGCGCTCGTGGGTGTTCGAGTCGGACGGCACCAACGGGCCGCCGGGCGCCTGTAACGCGTACGCGTCCGCCGAGTCGCTGACCGCGCTCGACAACCAACTGCAGCAGCAGCAGCAGCAACACGTGCAGCAGCGGTACGGGCGGCCGCCGCCCGCGGTGGGAGCGACGTGCAGCAGCCGGACGGTGACGCTGAAGCGCCGGGCCAAGCCGGTGACGCCGGTGGTGATCGTCGAGATGGACAACACCGGCGGCGGCGGCGGCCGACCGACGCAAGTGATGACCAGCTTCTCGCGCACCCCGTCACCGGTCGCGCTGTCCGCCAGCTCGTCGCAGGATTCCGTGTCCGCCGCCGCCGCCGGCACTGGACCGCCGTCGGCCACGGTCAACGGTGCCGCCGCGCCCATTTACGAGTGCCTGGAGAAGCTGACCGAACCGTCGGTGTACCGGTCGCGGCTCAACACCGCCCTGTCGGCCAGCGTCCAGGAAGCGATAGCGACGGCCGACCGACCGCCGCGCAGCCTGTCCCCGCGGCCGCCGCCCGCCGCCGAACCGGTGCAGTACGCGTCGCTGATGGAGGAGCTGCAGAAGACCATCGGCAACCGGTTGTCCAAACACGTCGAATCGCCCGAGGAGAGGTGAGAGCGAACGCGCCCTTGTGTGTGCCCATTCCCCCGGATAAATAGCCGCGGAAACCTACCCCGTCATTTAGGAGACCCCCGAGAAAATAACCACGAGATACTGAAAAATGTATATTTTTTACTCGGCCAATCTGATATCAGAAGAGTATTTTTCGAAATTCTCAATAGTTTTTCCAAAATTTCGTTAGAGACTACCTAAAATTTAATAAAAACGTTTTTAATTTTTTTTTTTTTTTTTATCTAAACTTAATAAAAATTTTAATATAGATAGACAATTTTTAGACGAATATTTCTATTGAAAAAGTGTTTCCGTATTATATACAAAAAACAACGAGAAAAAAATACCGTTGTAAAACCACTAGCTTCTTTCAGAATGTAAAAGTGACGAATTCACGAGCTTATTGACACTTTATATATTATTTTATTATACTCAAACTCCATTCAAAATCGTTTTATTGTGTTTAATGGCTTATCGTTTATTTTTTTTAAAGTTTAATACACTCACCGTGAGTATGCTAACCGAAGAGTAAGGAATATAACCCGTACGTCCTGATTTTTAAAAACTTTACACTTTGTAATTTGGTGCCAAAAACACGTGCGAAATCGTAGTTTTTCACCAGAAACTATTGACTATTTTAAAAAGTTTAAAAAATAGCTACAGATATAACTTACAATCCACATATATACATATATTAATACACTATAGAAAATATATATTATACAACAAAAATAAAACAATTTTTTCAAAAACACACATTTTTCATTCAATGTATCTATTATTGTCTCGTGTTACACTAGATTGATTTAATTTTTTTTTTTCTGATTTCACACTGGAGATGCTAAAATAATGCATTTGCTGTTTATATAAAATGGGTTTTTTTTTAATTTGTCACTCGAGACACAATAGCTTCTGATGTCATACGCATGTGTTATCTCCAATGTTCGCACGCTATTTGTTTGAAAATTCGTACGTTTTTATTACACACGAGACGTGTTGTATTCGCCGCTGGACGCGACTCATTTATATTATCCTCATTTCAGTGGAACCATTACGTAATTTCGCACATAGGAAGTATAATTCGGGACAAGTGACGATAATTTTACCCATTAAATTTAGTTAAATAACATATTATAATATTATGTTTACAAATGTAATATTCGCATCAATGGTCTCATTAATAATTATTATATTCAATACTGGTGTATACTTTTCAGGTCTCGCATTTTGAAAATTCGTAAAACAATTATTTAAAATCTCTCCAATTTTATTGTCGCGTAGAAGGGCGAGGTTTTGAATGTACACCGACATTAAAAATATGTTAAAAATAAAAGTTAAAACAAAGTAAAAGTAAATGTTAAAACCCGAATTATCTTTCCCAACCGTCGTCCACCCCTCTCCTTAATTACCACATGCGTCATTTAACACGAATGCCCCCATATCATAATATTTCCACATTGTTCATCTTTGTACCTTATTAATATTGTGAACAAAATATTATTTTAACGAAAAACTCCGCTATTTGGGGGAGGGTTAGGAGGGGGTTGGACGCGCGATTGACCAATGATTCGCGCGGTTCGTTTATTTTAAGTAAATCAGTTCTGATCTGACTACAAAATACAAACTGTGTCATAGGTCTTATTAATTTCTTATTATGATAATGAACATAACATATAATTAACAATTAACGAATATTTATTTAAATCTCATCGGTTTTCCCTCTTTTAATTACATTTTTATGTTTCTTCATTTGAGTCGTAATCACAACAATAATTAATTAATATTCACGCTAAACGTTGAACGCTAACAACGACCGACGCTACTGAACGTCTCGGTTTCCCCCGCTCTTATTGTCTCTTAATACGCGCAATTAAAATCAAACACTTGAAATATATGAACCAAATAATATTTGTCTCGCAGTCAATCTTTTTTTTCGTGCCCTTATTATAATATAGTCGAAACGTTAAAGTTATCTGCTGTTCTCCGGACTGCAGTGACCGATTGCATTGCACCGGCGCTGTGTGTAGAAACCTTGAAAATGAAAACTAAAAATTTTAATAAAATTAAAAACGGTTTCAATAAGAATATTTACTCAAATCACTACTCTCTATCTATGTTTCAAGTTTCATAAAAAACAACTCCATTGTCTGATTTTGTAGAATAGACTTGGTAAATACTCTAACCAGTCTAACGTCTTGATGTCTAACGTCTTGAATTTCTTAGTAAATAGAAGAAAAATTTGGGTATTTTCCAAAATGAAAAGCCATTGTGAAATTTAAAAAATGATTTTGTAGTACTTGGCGATATTTAATATTTTAAAGTACGGATCGAAAATCTTGGATTGGTCATTATTTCTACCCAAAAAGAAAAAAAGTTATTTTTTCTCTAAAAATCATTAGCTTCTTCGCTTCTGTACTCGAATATTAAATAAAATACAATTTTCAATTTTAGATTCTGAATGGAGCGAAGAAGCTAGTGTTTTTACAAAGATGTTTATATCATTATTATTGTTGTTCTTTTAGATTCTGAACAAAGTGAAGAAGCTAGTGTTTTTACAATGATGTTTATTTATTTTTTTTTTTTTTATTTTTTTTTTCTGTTAACACTTTTTCGTATAGAAATACTTGTCCAAAAGTTTCGATCAATAACTTTTTGAAACCGGATTCGCCTCTAGATTGTACTTTAGAGAGGTCA
>JAIPRM010006011.1:0-19473 GCA_025469315.1 Stegophylla sp. TES_Ste_2020 | reverse complement strand
ATTATACTACATACCTACTATTTTTTCTTATATTATTAACTTCCTTCGTTCAGAATCGTTTTACTGAAGAAATGATTTATCGTTTCTTTAAAATTTAATACGCCCGTCAAGAGAATACCACCCGTCGGGCGAAGTACACCCATCGTGCGAAGTATGTCCGCTTTTTTTTTAAATTGCCTTCGTAGATTTACGTGTTAATGAAAATGCATAAAAAAAAAAAAAAAAAAACTGAGAAGAAAAACAAGGTTAAATTGATTTTTATAAATGTGTATATATAAGTGCACCTGCATATGAAAGTTTAACTTGTCTTAAATGTTCAATTCTTAAACACGATATTGCGGATGTTCCGAAAATAGAAAAATGAAAATGAATGTGTAATTTCTTTTATTTTTTATTTATTGTTTTGTTGAGAAATAAATAAAATATTTTGAAACGTAGCTGTGAACAAACAATACAGCTCTAATATATATTTTTATATATTATGTATATGAATATTCTGTGTGAAATATTTGTATATACATTTTGTACTGATTAATTATTGGATTAGTACAAGATTAATTTTTGTACTGTATAAGATAATCATAGTTTTGTGATTTTTTCCATTTATAGTTCAAAAAAGGTGTTTAAAATACTTTTAATACCTAGATAAATAACATTTTTATTTTTATTTTATCTTTATTTAGATTAATTTATAGTTGTCTGTGCGTAACACTGATCCCAACTGAGAAGGAACACAGAATACACAGTATGTTCAGCCATTTTAAATGGTAATTGCTACTTAAAACTGGATCAATAGTTTATATATAGGCAGTAAGGGATGTATACATTCAAAGTTAAGGTTAGTGGAGTAGAGAAATTAATAGTTTGGGAAGTACTCATACACTCTGCTTCTCTAAACTTTAAATGTTCAATTTGTCTTATCAATTATTAACCAATGATAAATTGATTTGTTTAATAGTTGCATTTTTATATATTTACCGTATATATTTTGTTTCGTTAGTAATAACAATTCATATTTAATATAAAATTTATATATATATATATATATATATATAATATTTCTAGACTATGATTAAAATTCCAACGTACTTAGAAACATGCACTCAAACATGCACCTGACACGATAAATAATTACGGTTTTCGTTTTTCTCTGACGGCCATTTATACAGTTCAAAAGGGAAACGAAATACATAAATAAAAAATACAATAATACAACGAAAACAGCTAACGTTTGTGATTTTTGTTAAATAGAGCGTGCGACACCGTAATTGAAATATATAAACGGTATTGCGAGTGCGCGATAAAATTTTTTATGAATATTTATTAAACGACGTTTGTATGCGAATATTATGCCGTTTCGCACTGTTTCATTTTCGAAAGAAAATAAAATAAAAATAGGACACGGAATGCGGTTTGATGAAAATTGTTGGTTTAACGTACGATCCATTGCATTCGCTGGTATACCGTGTACAGGGTGATAAGTTTGAGTTTCCGTTTAAATACATTTTAAATGAAATTTAATTTGTATCGAAAAGTTTTCAGTACACACAGTAATGTTCATCTGTACAGTCGAAAAATTAGTACAAACATATGTAGGGACATAACTGATCAAATGTGCATATGCAAGAGCTGAAAGAGGCAGCGGAAACGAACCATTGAGATGTAATGTAGCCAATCATGGCTATGGAATAAAAAAGGCCGGATATATTTCGCTTTCAGGGTGGGATATTCTTGGTGGGTGTATTGCATTTTAAAGAAAAGATAAATTATTTCTTCAATAAAATGATTCTGACCAGGGGTTCAGTTATTGTATAATAGCCACGTAACAATAATTACTACGTTAAAATGGTTAACACGTTACCATAGTTACCATGGTATCCATGGTAGGATAGGATATAGAAGGGGGTATGTGGATTGTTACCAACAATGGTAACAAGTGTCAACCCTATGAAATAATGCAAATTTCGAAATATACTAAATATAAAGGACCATCTACATCTAAATTTTGAATCAAAAAATGGCTGATCGAAGCTTTTGGCTTAGTATTTGTGTATGCAAAAGTGTTTACAGAACGGAAAAAATAAATAAACATCATTGTAAATTCATAAACTTCTTCGCTCTACTCAGATTATAAAGTTAAAACAACAATGCAATTTTTCACGACAAAAAGTGTGTTAAGCATTTACTGTATGATGTACATTATACATTATGATATATATTTTACAGTTTGGGACTGAAGTTTAAAAAATGCATAAGAAAATTTATTGAATATACAAATAAGTTGCTTGAAAATTTTGAGAAAAATGTCGAAAAAGTTTCAAAGTCTATTCAAAATGTACTTCATAACAAATTCAATTCTGATTTCAAAATTCATATCCTAGCACTCAATAGATAAGTTTGATCAAAAGACTCCTTTACAATAATATAATAATATTTGAGCAGATGAATAATGCTAATTATTAATATAACAACTGCAACATGCAATTCCCAACTATCTTATTTTGGCACATTGTTTCGCAACACATACCTGAACAGTATGCCACAGTTACTTATCTACAATGAAACATCGTGTAACATTTTTATTGTAATGAATTCATGAAAAGTCCACCTTCAATCCTCCTATTATCTATCAAGCCTAACCATTAAACAACGAGTCAAACGCCCTATAATTTATGTTATATTTTTTCAAAAAAACTACTGTTAAAAATCGATGTTATTAACAACAGATAAAATTAATGCAATTTAACTGATACAAATTACAAATTCTGGAACTAGCTGTAATTGAATGAAATGCGGCATGAATAAAACAAAAATGTTACCGACCACATTGCTTGCAGCATTTGAGGTAAGAATGTTAGAATCAAATATTGTGTTTAAAATAAACGTATCTCAAACCCACGTTACATGTTTCTAAATTAAAAGCACCGTGAAAATTATTGAAGTATAGGTACAATCGGCGTCATGTAAAACTGGCAAGATTGCACAGCGTCCGTCGTCACTCGTCCTAATTGCAAGTATTATTAAGTACTCTTAAAAACCTTGAATATTAAATTAAAACGATCTTCTTTATTTTGTCGATATTTTAAACACTTTTTACCACACTACCTTATATTTTCTACTCACAGTTTTAAATGTATAAAAGTGGAACGAATACTTTTAAATATTTAAGATTTTAATTTTATGGTAAAATGGAATACGGACAGAACTTTTTAAGATATTTAAATGTCTTAATATACTCAACAAGAACACCGTATTTTAGACTTCTATAAATTAAATGTATTAAGTAAAAAACAAAAAAACATACAATTTTCTTCAGAATATGTTGATGTTTAAACATGTAAAACTATATCGAGTCCTCCCCCTACTAGACAAACACTTGAACACTCGGTCCATGTAATTCCTATCACCACATCACGTTGCATTTCTTGTTTAAGGTCAAACTAATTTCGGAGTTTGTTCTGATGAATTTGTGTCTTGTGTGTCCTCACAAGAAAAAATCCCACGATATTATCGCAACACTTTCATTATTTTTGTATTGTGTTTTCACAATCAAACTCGCTGTCCCTTACAGTACATTTCTACGTTAATACAAACAATGACTAAAAGAACAACAAAACACCCTTATCAAGACAAAACCTTAATGGTAACAGATAGTAAAAATCTCAAAGTTAGTTCTTCTGAAAAAAGAAAAAAAATATGGTGGCCTTTTGAAATCCGGCGTATTCTTTTTGAGACACCCTTAATGTCCAAAAACCACCTGTTCGTCGTCTGGAGTAAGCGCCTTCATATTATACGAAACGTTTAATATTCTTATTTGATCAGTAAATGGTCGAAAAATCGTTAAAGATGACAACTCTAGTATAATCTGACCCCCTTCCTCCTCAGCAACTTCTGTCGGCTGGTTTGGAAACACGTTCGTTGCGAATTTTGACACGAACGGCGTACGCGAAGAGCACTCGGCTATAACACGCGTAATATTGTGGTATCCTGCGATCCGCTCAAGACACATTCACCCCGCCCCCACCCCTTCGGAACGGGGCGTTGCCTAGTACACGATTTAAACACAACGTGGAGTCGGCAATGTTTTAACCGAAGGTGTTCGGACTCGCCGAGAGACCGAGCATCCACGGTACCCGCCCCGACGACGACGTATATAAAAGTCGGTCGGCGTGGAAAATTTATAGCTCGGCGACGCGTTGAAAGTGTACGCGCGTGGTAAAAGCGAACGCCGTGTAACGCGTACTCGGACGGACGGACGGACACGAGACGGGGCCGGTTTTTAAGTGCACAGCGGACATTTAACGGGCAAACAAAAGACGCGAACGCGCGTACGGGCAGAGCGAAAGAGACGGAGTGAGGAGAGGACGTACATAAGAGTGAGAGAGAGAGAGAGAGAGAGGGAGGTATTTGGAGAGAAAAAAAAAACGCTTGCCCTCCCCTGGTTTTCCACTTAAACCGCTCTCGTCCGTTTACCCGCTCGCGTTCAATAGCACACGGCAAAGAATCGGCTTAACGGTGGTCAAAACGTACGTATACAATAACGCATGTGTGTGCGGTGTATACACATATACATACGTACGTGCGTTTAAAGTCATTTGTAAGCGTAGTGTATATATATATGTGTATAAATATATATTATACGTGTGTACGCGTGTTTTCAGACCGTTTTTTTTCTACCGGTCCCCTTGGCCGTCTTCTTTCTCGTCCGGCGTACGGTATACACACACACACACACACCCATTAAACTTTGTCGGTCGGACAACGTAATGGTATGTGACAAGAATGTGATATTTATCTGAATTTCAGCGTTGCCCTCGCGCCGCCGCCGTACACGTCAGACAACTCGCAACGTTTTCATAATTTACGCAATTAAAACGAAGCGGACTGTTATATATGTATAATATTACGCGTTGCTGGGACGGAAACTTTTAACAATGTTGTTATATTTTATAACTCGGAGTCGAAACCTTTTAGTACGGCGGAGAGAAAGTCATAGAGGGGTGTGTGGAGAGAGAGAGAGAGAACTAAAAAAGCGTATTATACTTCTGATGTATATACAAATACCACTAACAGACCTACGGAGTTCCGGCCACGTGACAAGTGGTGCGCACAGTTAAAATCGTACTTGTGTATTATTGCGCTTTCGACATTTTCGCCGTTTAGATTTATAATAATATGGTTTATTGCGGATTTCGTTGTGTATTTTAACTCAACGATCACGCGTATCCTATAGATATCGATGTCCGTAATATATACTGTATCCACACTAAGCCTTCGTTTAAAAAATAAATGAAATTAAGTTATTTTATGTGTATGTTACAGTCTTTGAAATATAAACCTTCAATAATTCTCGAAAACCTTGCACGTTTTTGTAAACACTTGAACCGCACCTAGAGAAAAATGTGGTATAGATATTGAAATAAACTACGATCAAACTGAATTAATCTTATAATTCTAGTCGAAACTGGTAAACTCGAGTTTTTGGAACACTTAACTTACAATAACACTATAGTCTATAAAAGCATATTATTATGAATAATCTATTATCGAGCAAAAATCCTATTTACACAAGTAATAATACATTTAACTAACATGATCCTGCCAATTAGTTAACCTTTTACATGGAACAAATAAATTTTATTTGCATTAAAATATGTAAAATGTATTGTTCTCGACGCAGAATACTCGTGTTAGTTCACCATTAAGTATGATTTTAAAATGTAAACGATAAACAAATAACTAAATTACAATACAACGATCCACACAAACTATCGTTTATGTCCAGCGATTAATTAAACATATTTAATTTTAGGTTAAAATAAACATGAACACCGAAAGATTAATACATTAGTTTCATAAAAACGCTTACGAGCTCCAAAATTCATTATAATTAAATTAAATAAATTCGGATAATCGATAATTAACTTACGTATAACTTTAATAACAAAATAATATTTTATAACATATTAATAATTCTCCAAATAATTTCATACCTACTTGTAAGTGATTCACAGTTACACGACGGATTTTAACAACAGGATAATAAATAATAATATTGACTGAAATAATATTTAAATTACAAGAAATATAATAACACGTTTTGAAATTTTTCGTAATTATTTTACATTTATGAAACACATTGCAACAAACTATAACTAAAATTGATGAATTTCTATCGATGGGATTATATTAAAACATATTTTTATTAAAAGACCTATTGCTTATGCGTTATTATCAGAAGCTAATGTCTTTTAGTCAAATAATTTAATTGATTTTCATTTTAATCAATTATTTCATATTTATAAAATTAAAGTCATATTAAGTAGAGTATTGATAAATTATGTCACTTAGATTATCTATTTAAACTACTTTGTCAACTTTTCTATCTATAAAAAAAATAACTTTCAGATTCTGAGTATAGTAAAGAATATTTTGATTTTATAACGTTTTATTTATTTATAAAATACATTTTTTTTTTCAGTAGTGTAACTTCACTAAAAACTTAATTGATTAAAAATATAATTTAGTTGGTACTTTTAAGAAAAAGCTTTTCGATATTTTTTATAGTTATTTTTAAAAATAAATAAAAAGGAAATGGAGAAAATTTGAGTCGAAATGGTAAACACAATAAATCTTCGTATTCTAACATTACTGAAAAAAAGCCTTTGAAACATTTGAAAATAAAATCGACTTTCTTTACAATTGTTTAATTTTAAAATTTTGATGAATTTGGCCATTTCACAAAAATAATATTTTTTTCTTTCAAAATCTCACACAAAGGATTTTATTATTTTCCAATGTAATAATGAAAATTAACTAAAACGAATAATAAATTATTTTAGATTTTTTTTTTTCTAGTTCTTCTCACCTTCCGTTGAAAATACGTGGATACGTCACTAGTTATTGTCAGTACAATATTTGTATTAATTCAACATTATAAAGTACGTAATATATCCGAACGCGTGTTGTAGTATGATAATAAAAATATGCGAAAAATGTGACTACGATTAAAAATGAGCAAAGTTTGATTTTCTTTGTAAACTGCGTACCACACGGCAATTTTCTTCTGATAATTTAAAACTCTTGTACTATGCTTCTGAGAAAGTGATACGGCGTAATTTTAGAAAATTCTTAACTCAAACACACACACAAACACACAGGTACGCTAGATAGCGAGTATGCAGTGTGATCAAGGGAAACGTTTTAAAGAACAAGTACCGAGTAATGACCTAAAGGGGAAACTTAAATATTTTATGAAACGCTTTTTATATCTAAAACATCAATCAGTTTATCAAAACCCTCGTGTGCGTACGCATAATGAAAAATTTCATAGACTCAGAAGAAAGCGACGTGTGCTGCGCGTAAAAGCAAGTATTTTTGTATGTGTGTGTGTGCAGCGCGCGTGTGCGTGCGGGAATGAAAAAAAAAAACACGACCACGAAAAAATAGTACTCGTTTGTGATTTAACACGTTTGCAACCATCGAGAGATTACAAAAAAAAACGGGCACGCGTGAACGCTCCGAGAACTTATCTATTTATACACATTTTTTTATTTTTTTATCTCGTAAATCATCTGTTGTGTTCTCGATATATTATAAGAATGTGCCTGAAAACGTATATTATTGTTGCTGTTGTTGTTATTACTATCGTCGTCGCGTATCGATTTTGACGCATCCGAGTCGATTGTTGTCGCGCGAAAAGATTAATGTTCCGACGTGCACGCGGTGACGCGCGGGATGGGAAAATATTGTATACGCGAACGACAATAATAATATAATATTTAAAATGTGATGCGGGAAACTCGTTATTTAGAAAAAAAAAAAAAAAAACGAACCGAACATATTTTTTCGGAGAAATAAACGGGAGGTCGAATCTCTCGAACGCCGGGCGTATCTCACAACCGAGCGAGCGGAATACGTGACAATAATATAATGGTAAATATATAAATACAATAAGCGCGCGTGGGGGTCGGAGCCGAAAATTGCAGGTAAAAAATAAATTCCAGAGTGATGAAAAAAGGGTACGCATCGACTGCACCGATATGAGTTTAACCCGTATAAACTAATATTATTATGTAATATTAAATCACCTTTATTAAAGTAGTGTGACGGGTGTGAGTGAATCATTAATTCGTTCTCTTAGGTTTATCAAAACGTCAAACTTGTAATAAAATATGTTATATCTTACAAGACAATCTCAATAATTTTTGAAAATCGATGCACAAAAGTTTTGATTCTTCGAGGCATGAATAAGTAGTTATGGTATTAAATAACACGAAAAACGTATACTTTTATGTAGAACAAATTTTAAATTTAATTTCGTGTCTTATTAAAGTCTACGTCTCTGTGTCCATGACAAATATTACCTTTAAATTATATATTATTATGTTTTTCCTTCTTTGTACATATTTCTATTCTTGATTTCAAATAAAATTCGTATATTTATGTCTGAAATTAATTGTGTAAAACTTATTTTTAGATCGCTCTTTTAAGAAAATATGCCAGTAGCGCACAAATCGGTAACAAAAGAACACACGAAATGTTGCTAAAAAAGCATTTTTTTTTTTTTGTCAAAAAGAACAGATTGGTCCTTTAAAAATATTGATTTTGTAATGCATACTCGAGAAAAAAATCTTTGATTTTTATTTTATTATTTTTCAAGTATTGGTATTTGGGGAGCCTAGTTACGAAGTATTATGCAAAATATGCTCACCACGGCTGTTATTATTATACTACTTTTTAATTTTCCTTCGAATCATTATCATATTATTCATTATGCTAAAGGAGTTATGAGTAGGGTAAGAATGTTTATTGTTTTTTATAAATTTTGGTTGTCCCTGTTGCATTCAATCTTAGTTAGAAATTAATTTCACAATTACTGTATTCAAAACAACAATATTTTACTATTTACGTTTTCTTATTTTTGTTTTTCAGTGATTTTTTTCATCTATATTTCCGGAAATAATATTCTTGTACGAAAAACCACTGGTTTTTCGTTATCGGGCGTCGTCTCTCTTTCTCTCTCTCTCTCTCTCTCTCTCTCTCTCTCTCTCTCACTCACTACACCCACATGTATACATAAGCAGTATACGATTGAATATTTCTGCTACATAATTCGATTTAACAAATTTTAACGATACTTATAATATGTCTTTAATAGACTTATATTCCAATTTATGTTAAAGTACACAAACGCTACAAGATGTTTGGTTATTTCACATCTTCCTGTGGCAGGCTCAGTTTAATTTTTTTTTTAATATTTTTCAGCATAGGTATATTAAATGCCATTTATTAAATTATATTGATCAAAAAAAGAACCAATTTTTTTATAGTTTATGTTTTATTATTTTACATAGGTACATTATTTGATTTTTTATTATAATAAATAAGTATAACTTTTTTTTTTTTTTCATAGCAATCTCATGTTTATTAAATTCCTGAAATACTTACACCAAATAAATGCAGATACACTGTTGACTATTCAATGTATTCTACCATAATTTTCTCAAATTAAATACTAAAATTTTGTTGTGCCTGTATATTATTCTATATTAGTTATTAATATTTATGAGGCATACATTATAAATAAAATTTGTATTTTTAAGGTATATTTAACAATTATTTTAGTGCCTAAGCGCGACAACACATACATATTTGTTCATGTTTTAGAGCAGGAGTAGGCAACCCGTGAGCCACATGCGACCCTCGAAACAATTTTGTGTGGCTCGCAAATAGTTGTTGAACTTTTATCATGATTCATTATAATTTAATATTACCCATATAGTCCATACTCCATGACAAAAAATACATTTATAGTGGACACAATTTATGACGGCCATAATAGTTTACAAATGAAATTCGTCAAACTCCTGAGTGATATTTTTAAATAAATTATACTTTCAGGAATACATCAATTTTTTAATGTTTTTTTCTAAATCCAAGTTAAAACATATCAGGCGATTTACACAAAAACATATGATTGTAGTGTTTACGTACGTTTACGTAGACGTTCTCGGCTATAAAGTATAGAAACAGTAAACACCGTTTACGCCTTAGAAGTGGAGACACTTACGTATTGTATTTTGAATTTCAATTAAAAATTTGAAAGTTGATATAAATAAATTAATTAGAGTTGCTGTATGACTTTTTAATTTGGAATTCTATATTTTTCCTTATATAATTTTCAGATTTTGTAATTTTTCCTATTATTATTTTTTTTTTTATTTGTATCCCTTATACTATTTAGTTTTGAAATAAAAAATAAAGATAACTAATTACTTACATATGCTCAGTACTCATTTAATGATTTTAGATTGATATAAAACTACAAATGTTAGTTAGGTAGGTATGTGTAATTTTTTTTCGTGTGGCCTTCGATGAAAAATTTATAAAAATATGGCTCGCGTAGTTAAAAAGATTGCCGACTTCTGTTTTAGAGCATAAAAATTCTTAACGTAGTGATCACATATAATGGGTAGATGTCTGTTTATATACCGTTATTGTACAGGTAACATGAACAATATCTATAACTTATGTTTAGTGAGAATTACTAACATCGGTGAAACGTTGATAGAGTTAATTAATTGTAATGTAATGAAAATAAATGAAATAATGATATAAAATTCAAGGCAATACACATAAATCTTCATTTTTTTTTTTTACTAAACCGAGAATTGTATTTATTTATTTCGCCGGATCTTTTTTTAATGCATAGCGCGTGCCTGAAATCTAATGTTGACTCATTATACCACACTCAAATGTTAATCTTAGGTTCATTATATTATTAGTGGCAATAATTCACAATTAGTCGCATGAATTTGTAATTTGTATTGAAGTGAGTTAAACTATAAAAACATTGTGAATAATATACAAAAAATCAGCGGACGTTCTATAGATTGAGCTGGCGGTGTGGTTGGAAAGCGGAAAAAATTCTACTAAACAAGCATAGTTACAACTTCTGGAATTTTGATTAGCACTACGCGCTGAATCATGTTATGGTTGATCTTGAAATGTATGCTACTTCTTGCCATGATCAATAACATCATGGTTATTTGTGAAGCAAACGTCACAGAACGTAAGACACAGCGCAAAAGATTTGGTGACATATAATGACATCATATTATGATGGTGGAACAAAGGGACGGGCACGTAAGGTACCGAATTAATGAAAAAGGGCCTTAGAAAAAAATTCTCTAAATAGAAAAAATAATACCATAAGTAAATCATTTAATAATTTTTCAACATCAATTTAAGATAATAAACAGTTTTATATCAGAAATCTGTATCTTGTCGTAATTTGTAAATTATTATCTGTGACTAAGTATTGTGTAAAAACAGTCTGTTATTTAAACGAAGTAGTATAACAATAGTTAAGAGAAAAATAATATTTTGTACGGCAGTGGTACATTCAATAACATTGTATCTGACGTTATACATATTATCATTAAACAATTACATTTAATTATTTATTTGTAATACGTATACACAAACCGTTTAATTGGTTTTTAATTATTGAACGTCTCCGTAGTCATTTATGGAACTCAAAACCATTTTCGCTTGATCCAAAACAACTACATTCATATTTAAATTAAATTAAAATGTATGTTTTGGACATCCTCTATGTTTTCATAGAAATAAACAATATACATAATATTGTATCAACTACATAAAATACATATGTCGCGACTTAAGTACCTAGAACTAATTGAATTTACTTTATTTTTCTGATGTTCTTCTTCCGGGTGCATTTTTTTCCTACAGCTGGATTTTATTTTTTTTTACTTTATTCAGATTTTCGGATATTTTATTCCCAAAGCTTTTACGTCCGAGCACCAAGATATTATACGTATATAATAATATAGTGAACAGGCCAATATATTATTATATCCGATATGGAGGGTGTCAGTACGCGTATATATGTACGTATCCGTATCGTATCTATATCGTGCTTGTACGAAGAAAGACATCGTCATCGTCCGGGCGGCCATAATCTCGTGTTAACCCTGATGTAACTGCCCACACACACGCACACACACACACATATATATATTACCCTTGCATATGTTTGTGTGTGTGTGTGTGTGTGTGTGTGTGTGTTTGTATGGGCATTCATATCTACTAAAAATATGTATAAACAGACAAGCATCTGTGTCGTACACACTCTCAGGCTATAGCAGCGATTTTCAACCTGTGCGTCGCTGCTCTCAGGGGCGTCGTCAATTATTATCAAGGCAGCCGCGTTCGCAGTAGAAACTAAAAATTTTAATTGTAAAAAAATAAATCCCTCGAAAAAAAATATAAGTTTCCTATAATTAATAATTACATGTTTATCATTAAATAAATTTAGATTAAAATGATTAAATAATGTAAAAATTTGTCTGTTTTAATAATATTTATATATTTTATTTCAAAATCAAAAGAAGCCGTGGACCCAAAATGATTGTCAACGACTGGGCTGTAGTAAAGGAATAATTTTCGTCTGCGCTTATACGTGTAAAATATAATATTATCACGTCATGTACACGTAAGAAGCATGCGCTTTACACGTGTCACGTCGGCTACGCAGACCGGGAGACTTTGTCGCTGCCCGTGTACACGACCGTGAAGCCGTAGGGGTTTGCCCTGCCGCATTCCACGACGACTCGACTAACCTTCAAATTTCATTAGCACCGAATCCGCGTCCCCCCGCGGTCCGTCCGCACGACGACAGCGAACACGGTACACACGCACGGGCCGTTCGTTTTAATGTGCGACGCAATTCTCTGGGGGTGCTCGTGTACGTAACGCGTGTTGGGATGTATGTGTGCGTGGGTGGGTTTGCGGATTGTACGTATACCACGGTCGCGGTATACCGGCTTATGCCGAAACACACACACACACATACAAACGAGTCCCTCGTTTTTCGCGTCCGTTTATTGTGCGCGTGACGCAAGTGTTTATTATGTCATCGTTTTCATTTTCGCGTAAACGGCTCGGCTGCTCGTCCGGCCGTGTGATTACGCTCGTCCGCACGTGACCGTGAACGCGGTAACGGATCTAATTTAATATATATAATATATATATATATACTCGGCCGAGAGAAGAGCGGACACTAAACGGCTACCGACGCCGGACGTCCGAGTACCGTGAGTAGAGTTTTTAAATTTCACGCATGGAACGACCGCTGACCTGACCACCACGCGTCGTCGTCCTCGATCGGGGTTTTAACCTTCTTGTCCATCATCAAAGTAACCCCCCCCCCACACACACACACACACACATCAACCCTGATAACAATATTTATTTCCGTGTTGAAAATGAACGTCGAACGACCGCGACACGCCGTAATGTCGGTCGTGTGACCTGAAAAACGTTCTACCAAATGCCGTTAGTGCGCACAACGATTTTATATTGAACTAAAAGGTTTCATCGAGAATATTTACACTAAATCATTCAACTAAATATCTCGGTCTTAACATTCGTTTCTTATAATACTATACTCTTGTCGGAAACGCGACTTACACGCAGGGATGGGCGTGTTACTCGATAATTGATCATATTTCAAATTACTTTTCAGTAGGTACTAGTCATTATACCGAATATTAACCAATTACAAATTACAGTTATTTAGTTATTTTTAAAGTTACTAGATACTTTTTTATATTATTTGCCCTTCAATTTAAATCTTCGACAATATTAAATTTTATTATATTATAATATTATGAAATTATTAAAATGTACATATTGAAATATTTTATACAGAATATTAAATTTAATTATTTGAAAATTACCTGTACTAAGTAACTAAATATATTTTTATTATATATTAGTTGTCAATAATAATAATAATTTTGGTTTTTAAATATATAAAATAAAATATCTACCATAATAAATATAATTTCTCATTTTTTTTTTTTTTTCAGTATAATAGGTATTTATTTTGTATAAATAATAGTTTAAGGCAAATTTAATAAAACTTGAAGCATAAAAAAGAAAATTCATTTGATAAATCATTCTGTAAAACAAAATTTTTACCACTAATTTTATAAATGAAACTTTGGACACAAGTATATTTTACACAAAGTTGTTGTTAAAATTGTAACGAGTTACATTTAGAAGTTACTTAAAAATATGAACCTTATCACAAGTTACATATATAACTCAGTTACGTAACTTTTATAGATGTAACAGATTATTGACTAGCTCAATCTACCGAAATTCGATTTCGTTTATTACTATTATAATCGAATTACGATTAGACTGACTATGTTTTATCTATTTTTTAAAATCATTTCATTACTAGCTCGTAAAAATAATCTTTAATCAATTTTAGAATCTATTTTACTGAAATGTATCGAACAATCGCCAATACTTCCATTATGTTTAATTCTGTAATTGTGTTGAATTCACCTCTAACCCAAAAATAACACGACACGTGCTTAATATTAGCCTGAATAAATCTAATAAATATAGATAGTGTACTTAAATAAATTGAATTGATTTAATTGAATTAATTTGGTGTAAATTGATTTTCTTGCAGTTAACATTTTTCATTTAGGTAGCATAATAGTAATACACACATACCGATGCATTTTACCTTATTACAAACCAAACTTTTTTTTATACATTCATATCTTGAATGAAGTATAGTCAACGATATCGTCGATGCCACGACTAGCTCCGAAACATTTCAATCTTAGAATCTAATAATTAGTTGTAGATGGCATGACCGAAAATTCGAATTTAAAAAGACTCCAATGCTTCAAGATCTAATGGTAAAATCACGTCTTCTGTTGTCGCCGAATAATGTGACTTCTGTTTAGAGGAAATTTGTACACTATACGTTACACCGTCATCCCTTACGATTTTTGTGGGTTACGTCGTGTATATTATTGATGTTTTATTATTAAAAAATTGTAAGTATATGACCGGATCGTTAAACAAGAAATTGTGGTTTGAGTGCTTATTCTCGTCAAAGAACATTACCATCATACTACTAATGTCGAGGCATGTCGAGATGGTATTCGTGTAGTTGATAAACGTGTGTATGAAGATTGATGATTTCGTTTACATGTCATCGCGATATTGTATCGATCGGTTTGTGCTCAAACTACTTACGGGTATTATACGTGTGTACAATATTTTCCAAGATTCGCGAATAAATCTTAATAATTATAATTGTCCATTAACATAACGTGTAGATTTCAAAGTAAGCTTCGGAACAAACTGATGATTTTGGATTTTTAAGAATAAACTGTTTCTATAACTAGTTGTTGAATATTTTTTCACGGTTGCCCCGGTCGGATTAAGTTTATGAAAATGTTCAAATTTATATTTCAAAATTTAAATTTAAAACGCTGAATTCAAAATTGAAGGGTTCAGCACAAAAACTCTACTCAGTTTTTATTTATTTTTTTTAAAGATTATGGAAGTCTCTGATGAAGAATAAAATATGAAGCATAATTCTGTGTAGAAACGAGACAATTCCTATCAACTTTTTCAGAAATATAATGTATTTGGAATTGTCTTGTTCTAAAAATGCTACGAAACTGTACATAATATATTCGCATACATCTAATGAATACTTCATAAATAATTTAAAATTACAATAAAATATAAACATCGTACTAAAATAAAGTGGCTTTAATTATAGTGAATCAACATTTATTTACTATTTCATAATTTGTACTAATATTTATCGTGGTACCTCAATTTTAAACGATTATCTGAACTAAATTGTTTCGACTCAAATTTGGATCTATAAAATTATGATTTTGGTCGTGGTTTCGGTACAAGAAATTGAAAATACCTAGATTTAAATAGGTTTAACAATACCCGATACTAAGTCTGAGTATAAACTAAATTCTTTGTGTCGGAAAAAGCAATAATATACTCGGGAAATCATTATATCTTTGTACTTAATTGAAAAAAAAAAAAAAAAACTGTATATTGTTCTTCATATTAAGTGCATTCATGTTTGTAGAGACGATGTTGATTTTAAAAGCAATAAATTTTGCCCGTGGCGTTCGATTTTCTTTCTTTTTTCGTTATTTGCAACGTCAAAATCGTTTTCCACCGTAACGTACCCTACCACACCATAAATCATAATAATATACGAGCATATCGGAAAATGTTTGTCTAGCGTTTAATTTCATTCGGGTCGTGAACGCTCTGCGGTTTTCAATGGTCACCTAGTAACCGCCCCGCAAATAGAACTTAAATCCCGATAGACGGGACCGCACGGACGGTACCCGAAAGTTTTTGGCTTAAACTTTTCAAAAACAACACTCTATAAATTGACTTATGCGCGGGGGCACGGGAATGAAAAACCAACGTTTGAGAAGAGGTCAATATGGATTTCACAATCTGAACCGCGGAACGAATTTAAATTGTCCGGAACGCAGATCCTCTGTCTTTAATCACGTAATCCTATGTACACCCATATTCTTTCTGAACACACACACACACACACACACACACACACACACACACGCACACAACGTCCACAGTCAGATTACGGGTTTAGATCGCCAGCAAAACGCGCGGGAACCGCACAAACTTGCTAAATCTGGCCGGGCCAATTAGGCAACGACGAGTAAAAGTAATGCCGAGGAGCCGCCGAAGTCGACCAGGCCGGAGGGGATTTCCAACGATGAATTTGAGTATACACAACACGGCTGTGATAATATATTGTGTTTTCAAGTCGCGAAGCAAAAACAAATAAGCCGGTAAGATAACGGAACGGTGGAAGTTGTTCGTCCTTGGTGTTCCATCGTGTTTTCCATATCGGACCCGATAATAATTGTGTACCTGATTAAGGAGTCAGCCAAAATAAGGTTGGGGTTGATTTGATGTCCTCAACTGTGTTGTCTGTGGGCTCCAGAAGGGGGTCCATTAAACATAATTAAAAATTATATTTTATTGTGTTTGGTATAAAAAGTATTTTACTTTTGGTAGAATATAAGAATAATAAATTATTATTGGCAAATTAATCATTGAAACTAATTGAATATTAAGATTACTATATACTGTATAATTTTTTTTTTTAAATACAACAAATTTTTCGTATTTTGTTTTATATGGAGTATATTATATCATTTTCTTTCTCGATATTGACATAGCAAAATAATCTCATATTTTATTAAAAGAAATGTTTTCCACGGGCTCACTTTTAATAAATAAAAACCCAAGGGCTTTTATAAAAATCTATTAAAATTGGCCGACGGGGAGTTTGCCGATCAGCTCCCATGGTTACAATATACTTGGCCTATTGTTTAATCATTCCATGCCGGTAATGAAACTACGCACTAAGTATGGCATTTGGAGTGACAATTTTATGATAGGGACATTGGACATACAGTGGATTTTTCGGACGTTATATATGAGAATGTAAAACCATGGAGAAATCGTTGTTTTCGAAAAAGAAATTATAGCTTAGAGCTAAACTATACAGAAATATGAGTTATTGAGGAAAGTGTCAAGTTAAACAATAATATTTTTGAAACAATAAAAGAAACTGATATTGCCGGATCATAAGATTAGTGAAAACGATGAATTTTGCAGTATTTAATTTATTAATAATAATTATTTCAACAATTAAAGCATGTGTGTTGACAGGATTTTGTACCTAAATAATATGGGTTCTATCAGTCCATAATTCATATTGATCAATTATTAACTAATTATGTATCAGTTTAATCAAAAAATCTCAAATGTAGTATATTACCTTTTTTTTTTATATTCTGCTGTACCTAATAGATTATCATTTGTAATTATTTTTTGTTTCATTGTCGACTGGCCATTATAATCCATAACCAATTACACCATGGTAAAACACTGGATTACACTCGTGTTTATTTTCAAGTACCAAGTGGATACAATTTCTAATCTACATAGAGAGATTTTACGAAACCTCCTCGGGGCTACATTTAATACCCGAAAATGTGATGAGTGAAAACAGAAATACTATTAAATGCAGAATACACATCGTCATAATAGCAATTCGTTCTTCGCTACGTAGGAATGACTGCGGAAGTCGTCGAATGCATCGTTAAAAGAAACAAAACGACGTAGACTTTGTGTGCAGTGGTTTTGCAGAAAATTCACTCGGGGCGCCGCCGTCGGAAAGATCATCGCTCCACGTGGTGACCGAAACGGTGAATTCTGGTCGAAATCCGTATAATCTCGGCGGCTCAGGGGTGGAGGGAAATATTTTCGGCTAACGCATTTGCCAGTTGAGCGCTAATATTGACATTAACGTACTTTGCGCATCTGCGTTGACTGCGATACAGGCAATTCCATTAGTAAACACTACTACTACTATTACAAATACAACTGCCACTTTTACTACCACCACTCTACACGTACTTGCACTATTATACACGCACAGTCAGCTTCAAACGAACTCACTGGCCGCCGCGTACATATCGCATCGTAATTTTATGTACTTTGGGTAACCAGCCGTGCCGTGTTGTGTAGCACTAATACTGCTCTGCAGCACCGGCCGTAGTAATGATACGAAATTAATTTGTCGGATATCTGTCGTTATTACCTGCACGAATCAAGGCCGTGTTTACCATACGCATACACACACACACACACACACACACACACACACACGAACGCACTCGAGCGTAAATACTCACTATATTGCAGCAGGACGTTTGCTACAGTGTCGGATGACGTGAACACGTGGCATTTGGAAATTATTTTGAAAACTAAAAGTATCCCAATTCAAGAACGTCCATTGGACGCGTTTACTATGTCCGTGTAGACACTGGTGGACGCGAGAGTTTTGATTTTTATCTTTCAATAAATAATAGAATAAAATATATCCTCTCTCAAAATCTTAAAAAAAAAAAAAAAATAAATAAAAATCGTCGTAGCCGTAGAATTGTGTATAATTTCGCGAAAAAAAATAATAACATACAGGTACTATGACGTGTCTATTATGTAAACAATTTTCGTATTCAAATTGAGATCTAGATTTAAGTGAGAATTTAAATTTTAGATTCAAAATGGGGCGAAGAATATAGTGTTTTACAGTAATATTTATTTTTTTTATTTTTTTTTTTTTTTGCGAATACTTTTTTGTATAGAAATACTTTTTATAAAAGTATTTATAAATAGCCTTTTTTATTATTACTTATTTATTTTTTTCAGAGACTTTTTTACGCAAAAAATTTTCAAATCAGTACAAAATACATAGAATATGTTTCGGGTGGATTATTTGAAACCCCCATTAAGTTAGCAGCACAACTATAACAGACATTGATTGAAAATGCCTAACAAATTTGTTGGTCATTTGTTGGGAATTATTTTCGCCTCTAGAGCTTTTTTAAGTCGTATACTGCTAACTTTACACCAAAAGGACAACTTTTGTAAGCTTGTGTTTTCGACGAAAAGTTTGACGTGCTCCAATCTCGTTTAATATAAACATATTGCTTTTACATTATAAGACCCTTTTATTCGAAAACAATGTTTGAGAATAAAAAC
>JAIPRM010006010.1:0-19477 GCA_025469315.1 Stegophylla sp. TES_Ste_2020 | reverse complement strand
TTTCAAAATGCCGTACTTAACTCAAAATTGATCAAATCTTTTTGAAATTTTTATGACATATTTTCGTCTATATTTTTAGTGGTTGGTGAAAGTTTCAAGTTTCTAGCTCCATTATTGTAGAAGTTATATTTTTTATTGTGTGTAGATTTTTTTACTGCTACACCGAAACTAAAATGATCTTAAATAAAAAAGCTTAGACAATTAATACAAAGTTGTATGTTATATACTTTTGTTTTAGTGGTAATTTGTGTAGAGTGAGCCATGATTCATGGATTTAAATTTTAAAAACATTTTCCTGAAATTAAGAAGTTAAAATTTGACAAAATTCCCAAAAATTTACAAACTATTTTATTGTTAAAAATTTCTAAAATATCTGAATAAGGTTTTGAACATTAAATACAAGTTTCCATATTATAAGTTTTTCTTATTATAGTTATAAAAATAATGAATGTAAACTACAAATATATTTTTTAACTTACAGGCGTTTAAAGTTAAAATTTTAAATATCATCAATTTAGTTATAATTAATTGCTTTAACTTTAAATTTTAGGTACCTATAGTTGTTGCAACTAATCCTGTATGGTACGAGATTAGCTGTTACCTAAATGGTCGTATGAATGGTGCAGCATTACATACATTTGTTTATCTTAATGCTCATGGTATTAAAGACAGTTTAGGTCTTGTTTCTGGTCAGAACAAAAAGGACAGTTTAATGACGGAAGAGAATAGTTTGCACGATGATGGTAAATAATATAGATATTATGTCAAATTGGATGATTTTTTGGCTAATGCACAAAAAGTTGCAACTGAAATCATTATAATAAATTCTTAAAGTTTTTTAATCAGTTATATTTCTAATAGAATAAAATATATAATTTAAAAAGTATGAAAAAAATAATTAAATTATATCAAATTGTCCTTCCTAAATAAATTATCAAAATTAATCTGATGTTAGGTTTTAATAATTTTATTAAATTAATTTATAGATGATTCTAGTGAGGGTAATAGTGATATATCAATAACATTTCCATAAAAAAAAATAGTATTCACGTTCTCACCTGAAGAATGGAAAAGTGTAGAGCTGGAAGAAGTCCGTTATAAAAATAATGATAAACACTCTACACAAAGTTCCAGAATATACTATGTATTGCCAAAAAATACATGGACCCCATAATTGGCTGAGCATTTTTGGGAGCATACTAAGTTACCTTGTTGTCTATCTTTTCGTAGAGCAAGAGTACACCCATATGGTAATTTTTACATAAAAGTTGTCAGAAAATGTAAAGAAATGTGTATGGAAAATGAAAAGACAAAATATTAAGCAATCAAAAATATAAGAAGTATTTTTTGTTATCCACAGAGTTAAACACGTATACCTAAATCCACAGCTGGGCAAGTTAATGATAGTTTTTAACTTATATAGGTAATTTAGTAAAGTATTTTTTTTTCAGTTAAATTAAAAGTTATGTTATTACACATCTTTAATATATCAATTAAATTAAAATAAGGTTAATAAATACTATATTAATTTAACTTGGCTTAAATTAATAAATTAAGTTAAATAAAAAAAAAAATACATTGCAAAGGTATTAAAATTTAAAATAAGTGATAATCACTTGGATAATAGTATACCTATGGATATATAATATCAATAAACAACAATCAAAGAATAAGTTACAAACGGGAACACGGAAACCAAAACCAACTTTGTGATTTCGATTTTGGTTATTAAAACCATGTTTTCTATATTAACGGTTTTTCTAACTAGTTTTGTTATAACTGTTATAAGTCTTCGGTTTTGGGTAACTACTCATATACAGGTGTTTTATATAAATTATATTATATTATTATAAATTGTAGAAATGGTCCTACAAATTCATACAAATAGCGTTTAATTGTATCGCGTAGGAAAAAGTAGAAAATTTTGATGAAGGGGGCTGGGGACTCGGGGAAATTGGTTTTTAGATTATAACTCGGGAGGGGGTCACATAGAAATTGCAGAAATGGTCATACAAATTGAGTTCTTGAACCTTGCAGTATAAAATATATGAATACTTAATTATTTATATTACGGGGGGCTGGAGACACATGTCAATTATTTAATATTTAGACATTGTAACTTGGTTGGTATATTGAATACATATCAAAAACGTAATATTTACTATAATGAATCTATACTTTTATAAAATTAATATTATAAACTGAAGACTGAACAGTGTATTTATATAGTTTATTTTATTATAAATGTTATCACCACAGCATTAATCACATATAATCTACAAATTTATTTCAATAGCCTATGATAAAGGATGAGATGTGTAGGGGTTACTGTCAATAATCAACATACAACATAAACCAACTATAAATTTCTCCTTATTTATAACTGAATAGGTAGTAACAAAAACTGTGTATTAAAATTTGTTGATAAAATTTAAAAGAAACTATCATTTTCGTTTGTGTTCTAAAAAAAAAAAAAAAGAATTCATACATTTTCATTATTCCTCTATTTTTACAAGAGGCTGTTTTACAACACTTCATTCCAATAAAAAGAATTTGTTTCAGGAATCCGTTCCTTTCGGAACAAATTCTTTCTCAAAACTGCATTACAACAGAATATATTGTATCAAAATAGTTCAATGGCAATTCAGTTTCCTCAGGAACAATGTAATTTAAATATGTTACACCATCAATTGTAGATATTCTAATTTATTATTAAAACTTATGTCTAATTAAATTATAAACAAAATAAATGTATCATTCAACCAACCACCCACCTGCCCACCAAGAGTACTTCTCCCAAGCAGCAAAGAAAACCTATAGTCTGACTTTTTAAAATTAAATCTATTTTTTTTTTTTTGATTTGTCAATCACTGTACCACACTAATATATTCTTTCTTTAGTGTTTGTGAAACTAATTTGTAATAAATTGTTATCATGTTTGTGCTTGTGCATTCAAAAGAACAGTGTTTTCCAAACTGGAGGAGGGGAGACTTAGGAGGCGTATAACTATTTCTGGGGAGGCACAAGCAGTTACAACAAAGCAAAATTTTTAAATAATGTAGAGAAAAAATTAAAAATTAATAACAACCATTATTGGGTATTGGTAATGGATAAAAATTACAATTTGTGTTTAACCACTAAACAAAACTTATTATAATCATTTTACAGTAATTTATTAAAATAATTATTCAAATTCATTGATTATTTCATTGTATTATTAATTTTAATTTATATGTTATAATAATTATTATCAATGAAAAAGTTGTAATTCCGAATATTATATAGTTTATTTATAAAGTACATACAAAAGGTGATACATTTTTTTCATCTATAGAAGTGGGAGACAAGATTTTGAAAATCTACAAAAGGGGCATAAAATAGAAAAGTTTGGGAACCACTGCTGTAGAATATATACCTGATCAATTTTATTGAGTAAAAACTAAAAGCATCATATTCCTCCATAAATATAAATTATCTAGGACTAAAATTTGTCAAATTTTGAAAATTTCTGAAGATGGATTACCTTTGTCTTGATTTGATGGATCCACTCATATATATATATAGATTTAGATGACCCATCTTAAGAATTTTTTCTAACTTAAACAACTTTTATTCTAAGATTAAATCTGCACACCCAATTTTTTTTAAATAAGAAAATAAAAAGATGAGTAAAAATGCTTTCCTATGTAAAATTTCCTCAGCTTTTCAAAAAGTAAATTATTTTTTTCAAGAAGATGTATTAAAATATGTGAGTGTGTGTGTGTGTGTGTGTGTGTGTGTATAATATATATATATACACAAATATATTTTATCTCTTTGCATGAACAAAAATATTGTATCTTTTTATTTATATTTGCCATCATAATAGAGAAAATTTTTAGAAAGTTCAAATTGTCCTCTATTAAAACCTAATAAACTTTTCAGTTAATTAAAATCCATTTTCAAAATTTAAACTCATCCAACAAAATGCCTAGAGTTTTGTCCAGCTTTTCAGTCTAAACATACATATTATTCAATGAATGTATCCTCAGAATATTAATAGCAATAGTATTTTTACTATTATTTATTGTATCTAATGCCTATTCAAAATATACTAAAACATTTATTTTTATTTTTGAAAAATTCAATTCCATTTTTAAAATGAAACAATATGGTCTAGAATAATCCTATATTATATATATAAAAACAATTTTTTTAAAAGCATTTGAATATAAAACTCAAAATAAATTAGTAAATTTATAATATAATATTTTGTTATTGTTATATTTTTTTCTTCCTCAATAATTTAAGTATATACATACATGTTACAATGGAAGATTCTATAATAATAATAATAATAATAATAGTAATAATGTAGTATGTAATGAAAATACAATAATGAGATAAAAAGTTAGCATTGAATTTAAGGTAATATTATTTTAAAACAATTAATTTTTAGTGGAATATAATTTATAAATGTTTTTCTACCATGTTTCAAATGAGTATGTACTCTGATATATGTATTGTAATAACTATTCATTTGATAAATAATTATTACAATATATACATAGTAAGGTATGATATTTCAAGTAGTTAACATACAAATATATCACATATTATTATCTCATTACAAAGCAGTTCGTTCATCATAAACAATCACAGCTTCATTGTCGACTAATATATCAGTGTCTTTGTTGTTCAGAAACTGACTTCTGGATTTACTCATGGCGATTATGGCAGCTTCGTCATTTCTCATGCGATTTTTCCTTTTTTTGCTAAAGTTTACCTTAAATTATAATAACATACAACATATTATTCAGTAAAAATAGCTTGGAAACTTAGATATAGTGATGTAGCACTAGTTAAGAAAAATACCTTAGCATAAAGTTCTGATAAATTATCAGATGTTGAGAATGGTCGTTTTTTATTTCGCACATGAGTTGGAAGACTTCTTGTACGTAGTGATACAGATTTTCCATCCCACTTATAGCAATTGTCTAAAACTAAATAAATTTGCATTCAAATTAATTACTATATTATAGTTGAATTCAGTTTATCTTTTAAAATGTTGATAAATATTCAAGTTAAGTTATTATTATAATAATTACTACAAAGGTAATAGTAGTATTAATAAAATATATACTTTTCAGATAATTTATATGAAATATTTTGTGTTTAATTTTTTCATTTTAAAATAATGAATTTTCAAAAAAACATATAAAGACATAGGTTATAAAAAATTTTAAGATCTATCCAAAAGGTTAAATATATTTTTATGCTAAATATTATAATTTTAGACTCAAATTCCCAAAACTATATAACTATCTGTTGACTATTTTTCATTCCTTTTAAAGGCACGTTAATAGGTTGAATTATTAAAACTAATAAGAAATATATAGAAGGAAACAATAATTGTAATATAAATGTAAATAACTAACTTAATAATGGATCAATGATACCAAAAATTTCAAGTTTAAATATAAGTTTATTATAATCAACAAAGGTTCCCAACTGGGGGTATGTGAGATTATTTCAAGACGTATGCAAAAATAAATGGTTGATGATGAAAAAAGTTGAATTTGATTTATTTAAAAGATTCATCTTGGAAATATGGAATTTATGTTTTTAAAACTGAAAAGTTTGTGTCACAAAATTAAAAACTTAACAATCGACTTTTATATCGATACAATATAAAGAATATAGATTGCAGAATGTATATTCTATATAAAAGTATGTGGTCATGATGGCATGAATCAACATTGCTTAGTCAAGCGGCATGCTCATCATTACATTAAATAATATTATTGCTATTTTAGATACTGAGAGGAACGAAGAATAGTGTTTTTATAATGATGTTTATTTTTTCTTTTTTTTCTTTTAACACTTTTTTATATGAAAATAATTGTCCAGAAGTTTCAACCAGTAACATTTTGAATCACAATTCGCCTTTAGATGGTACTTTAAAAGGTAATTTTTTGAAATTCTTAATAGTTATCCTTAAATTTAGGAAAAACTACCCAAAAGTTGACAAAAACGTCTTGGAAGTTATCTTTTTATAATCCAAACTTTATGAAAATCAAAATATTATAATATTATAGATAGACTGTAATATGAGAAACATTTTGGTGCAAGAAAATTTTGAAAATATGAAAAAAAATATTTGCCATTTTTTTCTCGCCAATTTTGTTTTCTCGTTCTCTGTTAATAGTAGGATATAAATCTGGTTGAGAAAAAAATATTTTTAAGTGCATATATATATATTCTTTTGTTATTTTTATAATTTTTTAGCAAAATAGTCACTCAGAATCGTTTTATTGGAGAAACGATTTATCGTTTCTTTAAAATTTAACACACCCACCAAATCTTACCCAAGGAGCAAAGAATACCCATGGTGCAAAGTATGTCAGGCTTTTTTATTTTACATTTTAAGAGCAGTCACATGAAAGAAGTTTAAAAGTTATAATGAGTGAGTCGTGAGGGGTATAATATAAAAAAAAAATTAACTTAGGGGTACGGAAGAAAAGAAGGTTGGAAACCACTGATCTACAATATTGAATAATCTCTTGAGATTGATATATTTATATAGCATCTACTTGACCTCTGATAGACACAGTATTTATTGTAGGAGTAAAATTTCAATAAATTTGTATAAATAGAGGATTTAGCTTTTTAGATCTAAGCATTAAACAAATTAATTTTCAATAAGTCATATAATTAATACATTTTTGCTATAGAATATTTATCAAATGATAAATTATCATTTTAAATTGAACTAATTTATTAATTTGATCAAAGCTGAGAATTTTAACATCTTGAATTGCACATTTTCTTTTTACAGTAGCAATCCAAATTTAAAAACTCTTTTATTTCATGCTTTATTAATATTAAATTTCTAAATTAGCAAATTGAAGTACAATTACTACTCAGCAAGTATAATACATGTTGAAAGTAAACACTATTTATGTAGGTACTATTTATGTATTAAAATAAAATGGGGAAATATTGGTATGATTTTGCAATTAACTTGTGGAAAATGAATCACCAATAAGAATGGTACACTATAACAGGGTGCCTTAGAACGATTTGAAAAATGTGATAACTTTTGTCATATTAAACATTTTTATCTCATTATTTTATATTTTTTTTTTTTGACCCAAATTTAAAAATTTGAAAATTCATACTTCAGTTTTAAAATAATTCAAAGCAGCCATTTCGTAAACCTGATTTTTAGATTAATTGTAGTGATAAAAAGTCTTATTAATGTTTGGTCATTTATTTATTATGATTTTTTTAAATTATTTGAAAGTGTGAATTAATATATTACACAATCATTCAAGATGCAACATAATACACAATAAAATTCTCATTTTTAAAAAGTTTAAAAAATCATGACCATAGCTTAATAAGACATTTTACCGCCAAATTTTTTCTAAAAATCAGGTTTATAAGATGCATCTTTTGAATTTTGTTTAAAACCTTAGTGTAAAGTTTGAGTGCTAGAAAAAGAAATGTTTAATTTATTAACTGCAGTAATAATTTAAAAAAAAAAAAAAAAAAAAAAAAAACAATTATTAATTATTAATAAAATTAAAGTTATTTAATTTGTTAAATCGTACTGGGACACCCTGTATGTAGGATTATCTGTTTGTAATTTATAGGTTATATTTCATAAGAATTTGTCAACAAAGTAAAGTAAATCATTTTAGGGTTATTAGTGAAGCGAAGAACCTAGTGTTTTTACAAAGATGTTTAATTTTTAATTTAATTTTAATATTCTTTGAGTACGCATTTTCGCATAGAAATTCTAGTCCAAAGTTTCAACCAGCAACTTTTAGAAACAGAATTTTCTTTTAGATGGTACTTTTAGGTTATTTTTTGAAGTTATTAAAAGATTTTACAAACTTTGGAAAAAATACGCAAAATTGACAAAAAAACTTAAATTATTTAAACATAGATAGACTATTTATATGAAGGATATTTTAGTGAAAGAAACAATTTTATATGTGATAATGTGATTTTTTTTTTATTACCTTTTAATTTTCATCAAATATTTTTTTCCTGTTCTCATTTAGTAGTGGGATATAAAGCTAGTTAAATAAAAAATAATTAATTTGTAATTACACTATGTCCTAGCTGGTGCGTGCACACGTTGCGGAACGCAATGCATTCATCGCATGCGGATCCGCAAAATTACAATCGAACAAAAATAGATGGTACTTTCCTATTTGCTGCGGGGTGCTGAATCCACGGTCCCCGCACCCGCATGTAAATGTTTGAAAATCAAAATAGTTTGTATTCAGCCACATGCGTTTTCATAAAAGAACGACAAACCTTCCAGTAAATGTATATTTTCAAGCACATTGTTAACTAATAATTATTTTAATACACTATAATAAGTATATGTTAATATTTTGTACTGCCTATCATGTCTTAAATTTCCAATGTTAAAATTGGACATGGAAAAAATTGAATTACTCATTTCGGAAATTCATAACTATGATATATGATGGTATACATTGTTCTGATAAAAGAAATAGTTGACAAAATAATATTATTAACCTATGGTCGAAACAAAAGAACGCATGCGTTTCCGCGTATTATTGTCGTACTAAATTTGCATCTTACCTTAAGTTTATGCGGTGCGGTGGAAATTTGCAGCGCATATAAATTCCGAATCGCAACGCGTGCATGCACCAGCTAGGACATAGCGTTACAGTAAACTATAATTTTTAAGTAAAATTTTTTTCTATACAAATCTTCGCTAAGAGCCATTTTATTGAAAAAATGATTTATTGTTTCTTTCAAATTTAACGCAGCCACTAAGAAGCAAAGAATACTTATAGTGCTAAGTATGTCTGGAATTTAAAAATAACTATTATGCCATACAGTGAAAGCAGAAATTATAGGTAGTTTTTGATATAGGTACTGGAAGAATTTTTACTATGTTTAATAATTTCATGTCAGTGTTCAAATAGTAGTTAAAATTGTCAATATATAGTTTAAATGTCAATTTCATTTAAATGTATCATTAGGATACTAAATACTATGGAATTACCATATTTTAATCCATATAAAAATATTTTTTTTTCAATTTATTGAAAAATATAACTTACTACTGCTGGAAGTAAACTGGTGAGGATTAAATTCAGAGATCTGCGGTAAAGCATTTGGCAAATGGCAAGGGTCATTTTGAGTCTCATTGTCAATGTAATGCATATTTGGTAGGTCATATGATTCATTGTTTATATATTCTTTTATTTCGCGTATACAAGGATCCTATAATAATAATAATTAATTTTAATTTCCAATTGTAGTTCAGTTAAAAAAACTTACAAATGACTGAAGTTGTTTTGCTGGTGGTACAGAAGCCGAACGTGGTACAGTATTTGTGCCTAATTGTTCTTCTCCTTGATCATTGAAAAACCAATGATCAGGAGAACCTTCTCTTTCAGGAAACAATTCAACAATACGATTACTGTGTACAAAACTACCAGTTTTGGGATCTAGGAATACCGTGGAGTACCTGTAATAAGGAATAAAATAATTTTATTTTGTTAAAGAATTACACAATTTACATATTTATTATTGATAATTATTTATGTACAACAAAATTTCATATACAACAAATACATGTATTACTTTACTAATATTCTTGATTGCATAACGATCCTATGTTCACTTGGAAGTAAATAATTTTATAATTTGATAATTCATGTTTTATGTATTAATGGATAATGTAGGTCGTTATTAGGATGCAGATTTATATGTAATTCAAATTCGGAAATATGTTAATATGTGTGTTTATTTTTATCAAAATATGTAAAAACAAAAAAAAAATCATGATTTTATAGTTTAGCAGAAAAAAAAGGTTTTTGTGACTTAACATTTCATTTTTTACAAATTTAAC
Source organism: Stegophylla sp. TES_Ste_2020 (assembly GCA_025469315.1). Lineage (NCBI taxonomy): Eukaryota > Metazoa > Arthropoda > Insecta > Hemiptera > Aphididae > Stegophylla > Stegophylla sp. TES_Ste_2020. The sequence goes on along the minus strand of JAIPRM010006010.1, from coordinate 9,591 downwards.
TATATTATTTAATTTTTTTTAAACTGAAGACGGTTTTTTATTGCTCAATCCCCTTTCCCTCAAAAAAAAAAAAATTTTTTTTGTGCACACTGACCTGTCAATTTTTCCTAATATATTTGGAAATTGTAAAATTATGTAATTAAAACGTAGATTTTATTTAATAAAAATAAAAATATGTATTTAAGCTTAAATATATAAAAGTATATAACATCAGCTATAAGTTAAATCATTCAACTAGTCCTGCGATGTATTTCTGTAGTAGAATCATTTAATTATTTGTATCTATACCCTAGTCATCATAATTTAGTTCTACAGTTAAATAATACAGTTTTAGAGGTCAGGATCTAAGCTAATGTTTCATGGTCTATACAAAAAAAAAAAAAATACAGTGAATTATAAATGACTTTTAATTCATAAAAAAAATAATAAACAAAATTACCCAGGTATATTGGAATTACTTCTTTGTTCCTCTTCATCATTGCTTCGCACTTAAAATGAAAATATTATAATTATTGGTGAAATACTACACAGATTTAATGCGATAAGAAATAACATTACCTATTTTGTTTTTACAAAAGCAACAATACCAAATTAAAAACACTATAGTTATTGAAATCAATATTATTATAACAATAGCAGATGTTATAACGATTAAAAGTTGATCTTTATCTAGTTTCCATCCATGAATATCAATACCTCCAGAAATATCCTGCAAAAAAATAAAATTCACAACTGTGAGCATAAAACAAATCTAGCAACTACTAGTGAGACATTAAGTTATCTTCGGGTAACATACAATTAATATAAAAAAAGTGTGTACTTCGCTCATTGGGGTGTTCTTCGCACGTAGAGTGAGATTCTCTTAACGGGTGTATTGAATTTTAAAGAAACGATAAATCATTTCTTCAATAAAACGATTCTGAACAAAGGAAGTTAATAATACAAGAAAAAAAAAATGCAAAAAATCAGAGTACCGGGATGGAATCGAACCCGGTACTGCCGCGTGATAGGCCAGTTCTATTTCCATTAGGTCACAACACATAACTTGACCAAGTAGGTGAAATAGTAGGTACATAGTATAATAACCGAAAACATTGAATTTTCAAACTAGAATAAAATAGAGAAAACTATTGTTGTATGTGGATTTTAATTCACACCATAGTATTCACTGTTGAAAAATACATAAGATACAATAAAACATTACCTATCAACCTCTAACCTTTTATGTGTTAATAAGAAATATGTAATAAAATAGGTAATTTACCAGTGCCTTCTCCGATTTTTTTTCAATCAAACCCTTGTAAATATTTCATTTTTTGTCCATAAGAAATTTTATTGCACTAAAATATTTGCAATGAAATTCTCTATCTAGACACCAAATTTCAAAACAATTGGTTTGGCCAATTTTCTTATATGTACGTTGAAGTGCGTAATTTTAGGTACAACTAACGAATTTCGTTGAAATTCAAACTTCAAATGGGTATAATAAAAAAAGTTGACTAACGAATTTTGAGATTTTTTGTTGGTCAATTAGACATATATGTCAGTGAGATCATATTAAATTTTCAAGTCTTAATATCAAAAATTTCATTACATAAAAACTAACAAAAAATGATAAATTTTCAAAATTCTGTACTTAACTCAAAATTGATCAAATCTTTTTGAAATTTTCATGACATGTTTTTGTAGTTATTTTTTGTGGTTGGTGAAAATTTCAAGTCTCTAATTACATTATTTTAGAAGTTAGGTCAAAAAGTAATTTACAATTTTACAGAAATTTCGGTAATTGCGTATTTTACCGTTTTTTGTCAAATTTTCGACAGTTTTTCCCAGTTTTTGGAAAAAGTATTGAGAAATTGGAAAAATGACCTTTCTAAAATACTATCTGGGTACGATTCCGGTTCTATTGAGATACTGATCAAAACTTTCGGACAAGTATTTCTATACGAAAGTGTTCACAAAAAGAGAGCAAAAAATAAAATAAAATAATAAAGATCATTGTAAAATCATAAGCTTCTTCACTACGTTCAGAATCTAATAAAAATACTCATCACATAAATAAGATTCACAAAATATTAACATGAATAAAATTGAAGAAATTATAACATAAATAAAATTTTAAATGTCAAAATTAGTTATGCAATCTTGTGAATAATTATAGTGTTGTTTTAAGACAAATTAATAAAATATGCTGTTTTTTTAAATCTGTTTGGATATTTAATTGCTATTCTTTTTTATTACATTATATATTTGAATTTCATTGTTATATATTATTATATTATTATAAATACTAGAATTGGTTCTACCTATCTTTATGAAACTTGATATATAGATGGAGAATTACATTGCTAATATTTTGGTGTAAGAATATTTTTCCAGGATGAATAATTAAAAATTTTACAAGGTTTTGATTGAAAAAAATTAGAAAAAGTATGGAAAAATTACGATAAATTAAAAAATATAACATAGATTACTTTGTTATTAATTAATAGTATTGGATTATTACTGGACATTTGAAAAAATTTTGTGAATTTTAATTGATGTTACTATTATTAGAACAAAAGTTAATTCTATAAATAGCTCAAAACCCAAGTATTCCCATAAAAAGGCCAAAATGCCAATTACACTAATTACAGAGAGGTTGACAATTTATTAATTTGTAAAAATAGATTTTTATTGCATTTTTAATTTTTATTAAGACATTTATTGCCTCATACACATACACACACAAACACACGCGAACTCCCACATGCACAATTATTGAGTAACCAACATTATTAAATATCATTTTGTTAACTAAAACTGTAGCATCAATTATTATTATTATTATAGTATCTGAAATTTCGCTCAGAATCATTTTATTGAAGAAATGTAATCATCGTTTCTTTAAAATTCAATATAGAAACCAAAAGTATCTCACTCAAGGTGCGAAGAATATCTATGGTGCAAAGTATGTTCGGCTCTTTATTTTTATTTACTAAAAATCGAGGTAAAAATGTAATTGTGAAGTCAAAATTGATTTAAAAAAATATATAAATTTAATTTAAAGGAGTAATTTTATAATGACATACTGGAGGCCACATTTTTGCTGTCAATGTAGTAGATTGTTGAAATATGGTTCCATGAGTGCTGTCTTCAGAACTCGGGCTAATAAGATCATCTGAAAATAAAAGAGAAATTTCAGTTAACAGAATGCAATTAAATTATATTCATATGATAAATATATCTACATATAAAATAACAAAGTATGCATATAACTTAAGACTACATTTTTTTAGCTAAAAGTAAATTATTGATCATACATTTTATTATAATTTTTAAATAAAAATATTTTAAACCAAATTAACTTCAAAGTATCCTCTCGTCCTACACATTCTACGGCATCTTTCTTCATTCTAAGTTCCTTCACAAATTTTCTTAATAACTCTCCATTGTTCGCCTAATGCGCACCGCTAACCACGACCCCTCCTTTTTATTGTAAAATGTGTAGTAAAATTTGTACTGTTCTTGTGTATTTGGGCTTGTTCCGTGTTTATATTAAAATAAAATAAAAGTAAAAATATATACCTACCTACTACTTAAACAATAAATTAGTTTTTCAACTGAAAATTGTTAGTTTTGAATAAATTTTCAAAAAATTTAAATAAAATTATATACTTAAAACTTCCTACCTAATAATAAAAAAATGGTTTTTAAAAACATAAAATTCACCTTTTTATTTTTAACACCAGCACACATCAATTTGTAGGTAATAAAAATTCATAAATAAAAAGTAAAGTACCTATCTAAAGTATAGACAAGAAAGCAGGAACTATTTTGCAACATGGACATTCTTCGTTACTTAGGTCAGATACTCTTGGTGGGTGTGTAGAATTTTAAAGGAACGATAAATCATTTCTTTAATTAGACAATTCTGAACGAAGGAAGTTAATAATATAAAGAACAATAATAGTCATCATTTTCAACACGCCCACCAAGAGTATCTGATCCAAAGAGCAAAGAGTGTTTGTGGTGCGAAGTACGTAGAGCTTTCTTGTCTATACTATATTTAACTTTACTTTTTTTTATCTAATAAATAAGAAAAACGAAAAAAAAATTAATGAGAAAAAAAGTGTTAGAAAAATGTCTTTTTTTCACATTTTTAAAATTTTCTTGCGCCAAAATATTTTTCATATTATTGTCTGTCTATATTTAAATTTTGATTAAGTATGAATAAAAAGATGATAATTTCCGAGTTATTTTTTTGGCAAAATTTGGATAGTTCTAGTTTTTTCACTTCGTTCAGAATCTAAAATTAGTTAAGTGTACATTTAATTAGTTATTTGAAAAATAAAATAAACAAAAACACAGAGAATTAATTGGTACCTAATGAAACTATAAATTTAATAACTTTATCTTTAAATAAGTAGGTATAATAACCTATTTAGGTACCTACTTTATTTAAATATTAAATAATTGTACAACTCCAAATATATCATAAAGAACCAATCAGAGTTCAATATATCTAATGTACTTAAGATATTATCTTGTTAGGTAGGTAGGTACTTAATTTATAAATTTGATTGGAAATAATTTAAACACATACTTAGGTAGTACCTATAGCAATTTTGGCTTAAAAAATAAAAAATTTTTGAATTAGTAAAAATTTGGTTGATCTTTTAAATACTAAAATACCTACAGTTGTTTGAATAAAAATAATAAAACAATTTTATAGATTTATCTAATATTTATGGTACATAGGTGACCAGATATAGAAGTACAAAAATAAGTACACATTAAAATATAGTTTTTCTTTCAAACACTTTCTAAAGGGAATTATAAGCCAATGTGTAAAAATATTATCTATAATCTATATGGTGTCCACAAGTTGTTTCTAACAACACAAGTTTTTAATAATATAATATACATATTATTCTGTTCGGGGGAAACTGAAATGTGTTTAAATTATAAATTATTATACATGATAATCGCACCTAAGTAACAAACCTACCGAAGTAAAATCTAGGTAATTGCTTTGAATAATAATTGTAAAAAAATGTACCAATACAATATTATAATTATTAGGGGTTATGCCTACGAAGAAAAACATCAGATAGTACATAAACAATTAACACAATAAAGTATGAACAATTTCATTTTAAATATGTATTAATCCATGATATAATCAAAACAGAGTACAATTGCATATACTTAACAATGTTGTTGAGGACACTAGTACAATGTAACTAAAAAGAGTACTGTACTACAAAAATTAGTAGGTACATCTGGTCACCATATACATAGGTAATAAGTGATAAAAATCAACTACAAGTGCATATAATATTTATATCTAGGTACAATGATTTAATTTTAAACTGAAATTATGTACATGAAAGAATATAATATTCCTATAAAGAACATATAATGATTCATTTAATTTTTAATAAATATCAATCAACAGGTAAAAAAATATCCTTAGAAGATTAAATGTCACATATTTTGAGTAGAAACCTATAAATTATCATGGTAGTGGCAGTATATAGGTAGTTTGATGACCGATACTACAGTCTTAACATAGGGTTTACTTTGGATATAACTACTGGACGCTTTTTAAGGAAAGTCTATGAGAGAACGAGGTCACCTAGCATCAAATGTTACGCGTTAACGTCATACCTTTGGCAATGAGACGATATGAAAATTCACCACGACGAATATACGAGTAGAATAATATCACCAGATGGTAATATCAGGATTTATGAGGCAAAATTACAATTACCACTGCAATAACGGTATATTTAATGAGCGCAAGACAGACAAAAACAGTGAAGTAATACAGAGACAACCGAAGAGCACCTAAAACTAAATGCGTTTCAACGGATTAAATACAATTAATATTAATTATATTTTATAATACATATTAATATCATTACATTATGACGTAGGTACGACGATACTATTACGGCACAGAACAACAACTACTTGACATTAGAATATTATAATTATTAAATATGAAAATTACCATTGGGTGATAACACGCAAACACTGCGTGTTATCACGACAAACGGCTACTTCTGCGTTGTTTTTTGTACGTGACGTTTTCTTTCGATTTCCGCGTTGAAAACGATAAATTCGCGTGTAACCGCACTATCACAGCCTCTTTTGCGTATCGTCGTTGTGCGTGAACATTGCGCGCGCGCGTGTGTTCGTATGATAATAATAATATTATTATTATTATTCAGTGTTCTAACGTTTGCGTGGCGGTGGTACTCAAGGCCGTAATTAGACAATAATTTCGGAGGAGGTTTGCTGTTAAAAAATTGTTGTGTTCTAATTTTATTATAAAATTGTATCTGCAGCTAATCTGATTTAATGTCCCACATGCTACCATGTCTTATTACATTGCCACTAAACCACTAAGATAGATAAGGAACGCTAATGCAGACCCACATTTTCAGATGTAAATTTTTTTGTTCATTTAACTCGTGTTATCATAAGTTTTATTGCTAATTTTTAAAACATTATTAAACTTAATTCATTTTATTATATGACACAAGGGAGGGCCGGGAAGGGCCATGCCCCCCACTGCTTTTTTGATCAATAGTTGTATAGGATATATTTATATAAATATTTTTAGATGCTATCTTTATTCAATTAATAAATTGAGTTTTTACTTGCCTAATACTAAATTATTTTAAAATAAGTTAAGTTTCAAAAATTTATCTGATTACCAACAGGACATACTTCTAAAACAATACATAAATATATTATGTAGATTGATTATCATGTATTAAATAATATAATCAATAATTCTATTTACTTTTATAATGTATTAATAATTCTTATATCACTATTTTATTGCTATAACAAGCAGTTTATGCGAAAGTACTTTATCTAAACTTCGGTGGATTAGAAATCTTAACTACTCAAGACTTACAGATCTATTATTTCATTTCATAGAAGAACAGATGACCAAAACTATTAATTATGACGAAATAATTGAGCAATTAAAAAGGTGGAAATGCTTAGCACCATGTGTATTTTTTGATCCACGAGTAAGACTTGATGGGTGTGTTTAAATTTAAAAAAAATAAAGTAAAGTAAAGTATAGACAAGAAAGCCGGACATACTTCGCACCACGGATATTCTTCGCTCTTCAGGTTAGATATTCTAGCAGGCTGTGTATAATTTTAAAGAAACGATAAATCAATAAGACGATATTAACGAAATTATTAACGAAAGAAGTTAATAATTTAAAGAACAATAACAATAATCTGACCCGAAGAGTGAAGAATATCCTTGGTGCGAAGTATGTCCGGCTTTCTTGTCTGTAATTTACTTTTTTTTATCTAATATATAGAAGAAGAATAATTAAATGAGAAAAAACAATTTAGAAAAATGTCCAAAATTTTTTTTCTCATTTTCAAAATTTTCTTGCGCCAAAATGTTTCTAATATTATTGTTTATCTATGTTTAAATTTTCATGAAGTTCGGATCAAAAAATTATGGTTTCCAAGTCTTTTTTTTTCAAATTTTGGGTAGTTAAAAAAAAAAAAATTGAAGAATTAAGAAATGAAAAAATGACCTCTCTAAAGTACCAACTAGAGGTAAATCCGGTTTCAAAAAAATATTGATTGAAACTTTTGGACAAGTATATCTATAAAAAAAGTGTAGACTGAAAAAAAAGAAAAATAAAGATCATTGTAAAAATACAAGTTTCTTCACTTCGTTCAGAACCTAAAATAATTAATCATTTATTTAAGAAAATTATTTTGAGTGATCAAGATAATTTTTCTTAAAATATATAAAGTTTATTTATTATTATTACAAAAAAAATTAATATTTTTTACTCAGCCCATTTTATATCCTAATATTAACTTTACTAAGAACAGAAAAAAAGTATTGATGAGACAAAATAATCACATTCCTAAAATTTTCTTTCACCTAGGTATTATTCTTTAAGTCATTGTCCGTCTATAATCTAAGTTTGTATTAAGTTTGAATTGAAAAAAAAAGTAAAAGATGTTTTGTCAAATTTTGAATTTTTTCAAATTTTGGATAAATCATCTCTTTAAAGTACCATCTATAGTCAAATTGTGATTAAAAAAGTTGCTGGTCAAAACATCTGAATAACTTTTTCAATTTGGAAATGTGTTACTGAATAAAAATAAAGTAATAATAAACATCGTAAATCTTCGTTCCACTCAGAATCTAAAAATGAAAATTCATTCCCAATGATTTCAAAAAACAATTTCAAAAAATTTTACTTTTATGACTAAGGACTACTTTAATATATATATATATATATATATATGCTATTTACATATTATTTACTTTAAACAAATTGTGATATCGTTGAGCTCCGTATACTAGATACGAGCATAGCTCAGTTGGTATTCCTATCAGCTATTATTAAATTATTTTATTGTAATTAATTAATTGTAATTGTTTTGGCTGAATAAAAAATAATAATAATATGTATCTATATAATATTGCTCCCCCCTGGTAAAAATTTCTGCGGGCGCCCTTGATATGATGACATACATTGTATAATATTATCAAAATATCTGGTTGATAGACCCGAATTGAATTTATCAGATATTACATAGATATTATTTATTTATAATATAGGCCATAGCTGTAATTCGTTTATATACAAGATCACGGGAGTACACGAAGCATTATTGATTCGTGTAGGTGTTATGTTTATGATAATTTCAAAAACGTACGCTACAAAGTACAAAAACACAAATACCTAGGTATATTATGTTTATTTATTTGACATAAACTTACATTGTTTATTGATCTTTATAGACTGAAAAAATTATTTACCACAACATTATATAACACAGAAGAATTTCGGGAGGTATTTAAACTTCCAAAACCCCTTCCTAGTTACGGTCTAGGTGGTACTTCTAATAATAGTGGAAGTAGAGAGCATCGCTGTCGACGATACTCATGCGAAATACAATATAGCGGTGACGATTTGTGGTTGCATTCAGTCGTTTCCTGTCAATTTTCGACGACCGATCTTGGTGCGATGCAGCCTTTCAGGGTTGAATGCAAGAAAAAATTTTGGGTGAAAGGATTAAAAAATAAGAATTAATACTGTTAATCTTTAATATGTAATTTTTTATATGCTAATTTAATGTATTTTTGAAATAACTCGTCAAATAATTTTCAGGTAGGGTATAAATTCCCGAAACCCTTCCTTGCGTTCGCCACTGTAGCCCTAATTACCCGTGTGTAAAGCCGCGTCCACACTAGTAAAAATTTACGCTGTGCATCAAATATACAATTCGTCGTAAATATTTACGCCGAAAATATTTATAGAAATCGTTTTAATTTGTAAATAAATATTTTCGTTGTGTGTCCGATATCAACACATGAGGTTGTGACATATATTTATGTTGCGGCGCAAAAAACCCATGGTCTGCGGATCGTGTGCATGGAATGCGCCGAAAATATTTGTGTGTGCTCTTATGCAATGGCGTGCCCAGGAATTTCTGATGGGAGGGGATGTAATCTGAAAGTGTAGTGAGAAATAAATCCAGGGGGATTATCCCCCCACGACCATTCAAAACCCCCTAGATTTTGGAAAAGTTGGATTAAATT
>JAIPRM010006009.1:0-19479 GCA_025469315.1 Stegophylla sp. TES_Ste_2020 | reverse complement strand
TTTCGAAAATTTTTTTTTCTTATATTATTAACTTCCTTCGTTCAGAATCGTTTTACTGAAGAAATGATTTATCGTTTCTTTAAAATTTAATACGCCCGTCAAGAGAATACCACCCGTCGTGCGAAGTGCACCCATCGTGCGAAGTATGTCCGGCTTTTTTTGTTTAAACTTTGTGTAACAATTAGTTTCAACGATTAGGTATAACGAAAACTGATAATTATTATTGTGTATTAGTTAAAGCTCCGTTTAGAATCGTTTTATTGAAGAAATGAGTTATTGTTGCTTTAAAATTCAACACACCCGTTAAGAATATCCCATCTGAGGTGCGAAGAACACCCCAACACACTTTTTTCTAATTGTGGTTATAATGAAAATGTCAATTAACTCATTGAAATCATAATCATGATATTTCTTGTTATCTGATAAAGTCTGACATAAAATGTCTGTCAGATAGATAAAATAGCTAAATTGGTAATTTAACATTATGATACAATACCTATATCTTAGATGATGTTTTATAATTTTCAGTTTGAAAAAATCCTTTTTGTACTTGCGTAACACTGAAATAGTGTGTATTATTTTAATTACAATTTATGTATTTGGAAATTACTTTTTTGGAAAGAGAACTGCTACTGTTATTCTGATTTAAATACCAAAGACGATAACATGTCTCAAAGTTCAACTAAAAAAGAAAGTAAATTTACATGTCAAAACAAGCTTATAAGTGATTGTCAAGGTACCACTATTTACCATTAAAATCAGTCCTTTTTATATACCTATATGGTATATAAATTTTATATACCTATATGGTATTTTTATATACCTACATACATTTTTGTTGTTATGAAAATGTCTTAAGAACTGTTAAGTATTTATGTTTATTTGTATTAGAATATGGTACAAATTACAAATGATGTTTATATTATAGTTTTGTATTCCTACGTATAATTTAATTTTCCATATATTATTATGTATTATCATATATCATGTTTTATTACATATATTATTATAAAATGTATAGGCCCACAAAACAATTTAAATAAATTCGAATATATAAGATTTTATGAGAAGTGACTTTGAGGAAAACATTTTTTTTTTCGGAAAATCAAATATTGTCCCAAGTGGAACACCTTTTTTTTTCCACGGGGAAAACGATCGTGATAACGGAAATTGTCATTTTAGCGGTAAACATTAACTCTTTGCAGGCAACGAATTTTTGACAAATATGCTTAGTGATAGTGAGACTGGTAGGGTAAGGCTTTAAAAGAAATCGTCGGATTTTACTGAAAAAGATATAAAAACGTTTGTTAGTATTGTGGAATATGCGAAGGCGTGGTGAAGCACTAGGGAGAGAGGCAGGGTTTAGCACTGACCCCAAATTGTCGGGAGAAAGATGAAGATATTGAATAAGATTAATTAAATAAATAAGAATAATTGATTTCGTATTTCTTACATATGATTTTTTCACACTGTTTTAAGAAATTTAAATAAAAATAATTTTAAATAATTAAAATAAAAATTGATTAATTATTTTTATTGATTTTAAAAATTCAAATAATTAATATTTAGGCAAATTTAAAAAAAAATGCAAAACGTTCTCAACGACAATGAATTATTGTTAATGAGTAAAGACTCATTTTTGAAAAAATTATATTGCCTCTTCTATTGCGTACTTAAATATTTGACGCGTCTCATTAACATACCTAATATATCAAATAATTTAGGTAAGTAAAAAAAGAAATTTTGCTCTTTTTAATCTTTATTTAATTAATATTGTATTATATAAAACAAAAGTTGCAAGTTTGAATTAAATTTTAACAGACTGCTTTTCAACACACCATTAATATAATAGATAAACATGTGTAATTTATTAGAATTTACTAATTACGTAATGTTGAGTTTAAACAGTGATTGTATTATGTGGCACTGGAGTTCATTCACTATTTAACTAATTTTCTAGATCTCTTAAAAGTAAACCTGACCGAGTTTTTTTTAATAGATAAAATACAGTTTAACAATATAATTTTATACAAAGCAGTTGTTAAGGTAATTTTTTAAGTTTTAAATTTCTTTATAATGTAAAGTTATAATTTAAGTGTTTGTCAGAAGTTATAAAAATTATTTTAATGCAATAGCGCAATAGCCCATGTAGGCCCCCAAGTTTAGCTGGTAGTAAAATAAAAAAGTAAAGTGTAGTAATGTAATTAAAGTGAAGTAAAGTAATATATTAAATAAAACAAAGCAAAATATAGATAAGAAAACCGCACATATTTTGCACCTTGGGTATTCTTTGCTCCTTGAATCAGATACTCTAGGTGGGTGTGTTAAATTTTAAACAAACGATAAATAATTTTTCCAATAATACGATTGTGATTTGTGAGTGAAGTATGTTAATAATATAATGAATAATAATCGTGATTTTCAACAAAACCCACCAAGAGTATATTACCCAAGGAATGAAGAATACCCATGATGTGAAGTATGTCCGGCTTCCTTGTCAATACTTTACTTAACTTATATTTGCTTTACTTTACTTTAGTTTTTTTGTCTAATAAATAAAGGTAAAAAATCAATTTACTAAAAAATAAAAAAATTTCTATAAAAAAAAGTGTTAGAAAAAAATTTAATTTTTTTTAATTTTTACATTTTTAAAATTTCCTAGTTCCAAAATATTTCTCATATTATTGTCTATCTATATTTAAATTTTCATAAAGTTTGGATGACAAAAGGATAGTTTCCGAGTTTTTTTTGTCAAATTTTGGATAGTTTTTCCAACATTTTGAGAAAACAGTTGAGCATTTTGAAAAATAGCCTCTTTAAAGTACCATCTAAAAACAAATCCGCATTTAAAGAGTTGCTGGTCGGAAATTTTTGACAAGTATTTCTATACTAAAACGTATACACATAAAAAATTAAACTTCATTGTGTAAAAATAATAGCTTCTTCACTTCGCTCAGAATCTAAAGGTATTCTGTGTTTAGTCAATGAATTCATTTCAAGAGATTAGAATTCACAAATCCTATAGTTTAATTTTATGTAAATTAATATATCAATCGTAGTTATATAGTATTTTATTAAAATAAATAACTCAATAAAGAGGATCATTCCTAGTTATTTCTATTGATACTTAACACGTAACATTTAATATATTTTCGAATAGTTATTAAAATGCAATTAAATGTTCAAACCACATTTTTATTACAGACACATTTAAACAATAATTGAATTAAAACGAAAGTATCCAAAAAAATAATACTACCTAATAATTAGAATAAAAATTACGTCAACTGAATTATTTTTATTATTCATTTCACTTCGGTCTGTCCTGTACAAGCCAGCATTAATTTATTATTATTTTGACATTTAAGTAATTTATATTTTACTATATTACCCTACAGTAGATTTTTGCTTCAAATAGTTTTAATATGGATGATAATACTCGTGACGTTGTTTATTTCTTTAATAATTTAAGAATCATTAAATTTAAATACACCTCAGTATTTCATTATAGTTATTCAACAACCTAAACAACCTAGTGTTATTGATTTTCAATTATAAGAAATCTGAAATAATTATTTACCTTAAAAAACTAAATTCACACTTCATTATAAAATCCGTAAGTGTGAGATATCACAATACCAGTAAATAACAATACGTAAAGAACATTTCCTAGATGGTGCTAATGGGAAAACTGAGTAAAAATCAACAATGAATAATAATGTAGTACGTAAATATGTAAATCATTATATTTTCCTATGATTTATCAGTTTAGTAATAATTAGAATTTTCTTTAGCTAAACATAATATTTGTATTTTTATAATATAAATGATAATTAATATACGTTAGAACAAACTGAGCCATTAGGGTGTAGAATTACACAGAAATTTAACACACTCTTGATTATTCAAGGTACCTACTAATTACGTATTTAACGGTATTTAGTGTCTAACAAAAAATTATCGTGTGGAAACTATATTCCTTTTCTTGAGTATATAAACATACTAATTTGGTGTGTTCAACATTAAACAATATGTGATATATACAGAAGCGGATTCAAAGCACAGTGATTTATGCAGCCACATAGGGCGGTAAATTTTGAGAGTCGGCAAAACTGTATCGAATAATTATTTTGTTTTAATATGGTAAAACTCTTAATTTTATATTCTGAGTGGAAAGAGGAAATTAGTGCTTTTACAGTGATTATTCTTTATTTTATTTTACATTTTATGGAAGCATTTTTTCGTTTAGAATTACTAGTGCTAAAAGTTTATTATTGCAACTTTATCCATGTGATACTTTAAAGAGGTAATTTTTCAAAATTTTCAAAATTTTTTCTAAAAAATAGGAAAAAATATTGAAAAATTGAATAAAAACTGTAAATTATGTCGATGAAATATTCATGAAATCAATTTTTTATAATTTAACCATAACTCCGAAACTAATAGGTCTAGAAACTTGAAATTTTCACCTATTAGTAATATATATTCAATAATAATGTTGTTGAATACCTAATAAATAAATTTTAATTCTATATTGTGCACTTAGGTAAATTCGGAATTTACCAATGTCCCACAGAATAACCGTGATGTATTAAAAATGTTTAAAGTTAAAAGTCTTTGAAATAAAATTTTTAAAACACTAGCATAATTTTGATTGGCTGAAAATTTCAACTTCAAATATAATGCTCTTCTAAAACGTAATAGATTTTGAGTTTGAATAACTTGTATCTATACGATTATTAAACCGTTAGTATTATTACTGATTTATGCAGATCTTTTAAAGTATAATTTATGTTTATTTTTAAGAACATTTTTATCATGATCTTAATTTTCTAATTAAATCTATTCTTAGATGAAATTTTAAATCAATTGTAACAATTGTATTAATTTATGTTAAGTAGTTAATAAAAAAATGTGTGGTATAGTTATTTTCATTAGGATTTTAAAAAAAGTAATAATATCTTCCAGTTTGTTTCCCCTACATCGAATTAATTTTTTTTTCTTTATAATAACAAAAGTTGGCCTGCAGAATAATAATAGCGATGTAAATAGCATGATAATATTGCTATAGATGCGTTGACTAGTAGGTATTGATTTGTAACACGGGAGTTCACTAACAATATTTTACACTCGACTGAGCCCATTTACAAGGCAAGAAGTTCAATATTAGTATTTTCGTAGTTAGGTAACACGGCAAAGAATATTATTGTCTGAACAGATATAAGTTCATACACACGTCAACTCATTCGGGTCACCAAATTAACTACTAATACATGCAACTCGTAATTGTAATTGATATGAGTTTACTGCCAATTTATGGCATAAATATTGAACATTTTAGTAATAATTTGGTGTATTATTATAATTGTATGGGTTAAATAACCATGTATTCTAAATAAAGAGGAAGTATTAACACGAATAATTCAACACCAGAAGATAACTAGTCGATAAAATAATTTTAAACATAATTTGCGCGAAAACTCTGAACAGATAATAATTGACTAATTAATTTTACCTTTTTACTGAATTATTAATACAATTTAACTTTCAGTTAAAACTTGTTTTTTTTTCTGCACCTAATAAACTTTTTAAAATGTACTTTAAATCGTTATATTCAGGAAACTTTTCTTTTATGGTACCTAACATTTTTTTACTCAATAAAATGTTCGGATTAGTTAGTATAGCATAGGTTTCAGTCAGAGAATTATGTTCACATGATACTTTTGTGGTAATTTATTGAAATTTTCAGTAGTTTTAATAAACGTAAGGAAAAACTACCAAAAGATGTGAAAAATGATAAGATATGCCATAAATTAGATTTTCATAAAATCAATTTTAGTACTTTACTCGCACCTTCAAAAATTGTATTTGAACCGAATTTAATATTTTTATTCTTTATTAAAAAAATTTAATACAGACTGAAAAAAATTTCAAAAAAATTGATTAGTTTTTGATTAATTTAGAATTTTGGAAATATTGGTACTGTTTGCTTTAAGGTTGATTCTGTGAATAATTTTGTACAGTTATTTATTTAGAATCACGTCATAAACGCAAAAAATGGCAAATTGATTTTCGTTATTATTTCGTTAAATATTAAATTTATTGTTTTAGATTGGACATTTTTACATAAGCTTACGCATATATTAAAGGTCTACTTATATTTATATTTTTGTTATAGTAAGTTGCGTTAATGTTAGATTCTGTGTGGAGCGAAGAAGCTAGTGATTTTGCAATGAATGTTTAATTATTAATTTTTTTATGTGTACACGTTTTATATAGAAACGCTTGTCCAAAAGTTTCGATCAGCAATATTTTGAATCACAATTCGCCTCTAGAATGTACTTTAAAGAGGTCATTTTTCAAAAATCTTAATGGTTTCCTCAAAATTTGGGAGAAACTTCCTAAATTTTGACAAAAAAAACTCTGAAACTACCTACCTTTCTTTATTTCAAATTTTATGAAAATTTAAATATAGATAGACAATAATATGAAAAATACTTTGGTGCAAGAAAATTAAGAAAATGTGAAAATTTTTTTCTAACTTTTTTTTCATCAAAATGTTTTTTGTTTACTTTTTTCAGTTATTTGTGAAATATAAAACTGGCCGAGTAAAAAGTAATATTTTTGTTATAATAACAAACTTTAAAATTTTTGAGCAAAATTGTCTTGAATAATCTGAAGCTCCGCTCAGAATCGTCTTATTGAAGAAATGATTAATCGTTTCTTTAAAATACTAGAGTACTAGAGTAATTCACTCAAGGAGTGAAGAATATTTAAGGTGTGAAGTACGTTCTTTTTAATATTTATAAGAGCTCTAAATTTCAAAACGCTACAAAATTTATCATTCTCGCGAATAATGAAATGGATGTGGATTATTCTGTTATTAAATTTTTATATATACTCTATATAAAACTGCCAATTATTGTTGTGTATAATTAATTGAAGCTTCTCTCAGAACTGGTTTATTGAAGAAATCATTGTTGTTTCACATATCCACCAAGGGTATCTCAACTGAGGAACGAAGAATACCCATGGTGTGAAGTATGTTCGGCTTTTTAACATGTAATATTTTATTTAGAATATTATTTGAAATTGTACTGTAACTAATTGAAGTTTCACGAAGTTTTTATTATTATGAACCACAGACTTCACATTACCGTTGGTGCTTTTCCGAGCTTGTTTAATAATTTAAAACATATCATGGAAATTACTTTTCACCTGGATTTAAAAATAAAATGACTTTTTTTTTAATATTTTAAATTTAATCTTAAATCTTCCGTTCCCATATACAAATCATTATAGGAAATTAACTGATTGTAAGTACTAAGTACTTAAATTTTAATTTCTTTAACAGGTAAACCGGTTAAATAATAATGATTTTCAGTTTATAGCTAAATTTGTGTGAATGTGGTAATTTTTAAAATATGTTTTTAATCAGGTACCCATATTTCCTAATAAGGATTAAGGATACGGAATTTTTGTAACTTTAAAAATGGAAAAGTTGCTCCTATATGCAATAGAGTTTATTGTTTGTTATGTCTTAATTGTGTTTATATGGTGATTAAAGAAGTTAAGAGAAGTCAACTTTTAATTTTTAACTTAACAGTAAGAACTAAGAAGTTATTGAAGTTCGTATATGAGTAGTAATAATTCGTATATTCCTATGTATAGGTACTTGTATTTTATATTTTACAATGTAATATTTTTTAGTTAGTATATTATGATTACTAAAATATTGATTCAAAATGAAAATCAATTTAGTATTTTAAGACTATAATCCTTTAAATAAGATTAGATGCCATTTTTTTTTTTTTTTTAAAAAAAGCTTGATATATTTTGTAATAGGGGTATTCTTCGCTACTTTGGTAGAATACTTTTAGTGGATGAGTTGAATTTTAAAGAAATAATAGTTTCTTCAATTAAATTAACTTTGCTACAGTTATACACGACAGTTTTTATCAGTTTTATACGGGATAATGAATATGTTTAACAATTTAACCACCAACTTAATAACAGAATAATCCATGTCAATTAAATTATTCGTGGGAATGATCAATTTTATCGTGTTTTGAAATGTAATGTTCTATTATAAATAAAAATTGACGTTACTAATATTAACATATATTCAAACATAAATTTACCTATATATGTGTAAACTTGTATTAAATTTTCTTCTAATAATAAATTGAATATATAGTAATATAATAGTGAAACGAAATCTTCTATTTTTCGGATCAACAATTATATGAGTCGAAATTCGAACTTCCAACGCTTATAAAAAATCATTTATTGAGGTAACCTTTCTTAACGGATAGAAAAATAAGGAAGGATTCTTTTGGAAAAATAGTTTTTTCCAGATCATAAACATATAATTCTGTTTGAAAAAAAAAGACTTACAAAACTAGTATATTCATATTTCTAATATTTCCAAAATTATTCTAAAACTTGTTAAGTTTGTTGAAAAATGTTTTCAGTGTATATTTCACTAACGTTGATTTCGGCTGAAATTTTCAAGATTTTACATCTATTAGTTCTAGAGTTATGATTAAAATCAATTCCACGAATATCTATTTTATGGCATATATGCTGTTTGTACTCAATTTTTCTATACATTTGGTAAAACTATGATAGTTTGGAAAAATGACATTTTACCGAATTTTATGGGTGTAGCACTGATCCGGACATTTTTTCGAGTGTAATCATTGTTTCCTAAACAAACACTTTAAAAAAAAAAATTAACTCTGTAAAATATTGGCTTCTTCTTTCCTTGTTTTTAAAAATATGGAAATGCTATTTTCAAACTTTATGTACCAATAACGTGAAACGTTTTCGCAGTAGTCGCTTGTAAGTAAAACCGTATTTGCTATGACGTCTCTGCGCCCATAGTGATAATACTAATTATTATTAGTATTTTAGTATTATATACAATTTGTGATATTGTTACTTAGGTTTTTAAAGTGTCTCGCCACACATAGCACCTAAAGCATCTTTTGTTTATTTTGAATAAAATTTGAAAATTTCTATTTTTTTCAGTTATGGACGAACGGCACGTACTTGTTAATGAGTATCACGCTCAAGTTTGATCAAGACCTGACTACGCGAAGTATATACCTATGCAAGTTTGAGCCGCGAAAACCGTTAAGTGGATTGAGTTCGGTGTGGAACATGGTCTTCGACTACGAAGGTAACAAATGGGTGAACCAGGGCGACTCGGTATTCATCAGATCTGTCGATATGGTGCCGTCTGACGATAATGCAAATGAGTCTTTGCTCAGCAGGTTAGTGTGACCTTGACATTCCACGCTATTATGCACTTCGTAGAAGTGCCACACTTTTAATTTTCTTTCTCTCGATGATAATATGCACGAGCATAAAATTAATTTCGGTTTTCAATATATATATAAGTTTTCTCTTTCAATTGATCGTGTATGTTAGTTGGCTTCTAGCATCAATGCATACAAATCCCAATATGATTTGTTTAATCAAGTTGAAGATTTAATGTATTTTTAATCAAGAATTTCTATTATCCCAGTTCAAAAATTCACTTTACTTAATGATCGACAAATTGTTTGAATAATTAATATTATTATCCTAACTATAGGCTAAGGTTTTAGGACCACATATTTTTATTACTATTTTTAAAAACCTTGGTTCTCTTTTTTTTAATTTTTATATTATTTTCCTTAGCTTAATAACATTAATTGTTGATGTCAACGTTGTGTTATGAGAGCTAAGTAAATTAAATATAAATCAAATGAATTTATTTTATTTTTAGTTATTCTATTGTTTTATTTATACAATATTTAATTTAGATTTTAGAAGGAACAAAAGTAAAAATACTGCATTGTTTTAACCTTACGTTTAATGTTGTTTTTTTTGAGCAAAATAGGAATATCTCTTACTTAGTCCTTTTAAATAACATTTTAATTTAAATTTATTTAAACATTTATTTAGAGTAGATATCTTTATTTATCTTTTATATGTTTAGACGTGATGTTTGGATCATGCTCACTTCATTATTAAAATCATTTTTTTTTTTTTTTTTTGAACATATAATTTGTATATATAATTTAAACAGTTATCACTATTTCTTAAGTTGCAAATATACAGGTACAAATGAGGTGAGCATACTTAAAAAATCACTGTGTTTTCGCATATGTAAAATGTATTTATTTTTATTGATATTTAATATTTGGATTATTTTTCTTTTAATTTTGATAGGCAAAGAAGAGAAGGGTCTATGTTAAAAAATGTTGAATCATTAGCTACAGCAATAAAATCTCCTGTAAATTTGTATGGATTGCGAATGGAGTATTCGGATGCAAATGTTGACTACGACGAACTAGGTGTACCGCAGCTATTGGTAATGCGAAATGCATCATTTCGTTTGTTTGGTAGTGGTTGGACTGAAAGAACATTATTTGTCCTCACCGAAAAAATTGGCCAGAGAGGTAGTCCATGCGAGTTTCCCATCGGAGAAATCCAAGAAGTACGTATTCTAATTTCACTTAAAATAATATTATATATTTTTCGCTTTGTTCTAGATATGTTATATTTAGAAATACAGAAAGATATGTAATTATTGTTTGTAGAAGTAAAATATGTGGAAATTTTAGACGAAAATGTGTACTTGTGGGAAAATGATAAAGATTTAATTATTTACCTCATAATTTCAATTGAGATAATGTTATAGCCATAAATATTTCAATCTAGTATTTTTATTTGTTTTTAATGCTTTTTTTTTTTTTTTTTTTTAAATTTATCAACCATTATTTTATATCTTATGAATTTCAATAAAATTCTTTACACGTAAGGGGTAAAATTTGATATTGTGTTTCTGTTTTTATATAAAGTATATAGGTATAGGAGGTTAGGAAAATGTTAGAGTGACATAATCCTCATGTGAGATGCCATGTTCCCCATTCCTTCTTCATGTGTAAATTGTACCTATTAATTAAACAATATTAAAAAGTTGGCATTACCTTACATCAGTGGTTATCAACCGGGGTGACATGTTACCTTAGGGTGACATAAACCCAGTGCAAGGGTGACGCTCAATCCTGGTGGAAAAGAATAAATGAGAGAATTTTTTGAAATAAAATCTTTTTATAACTGGATTCATGCTATTCGACAGTTATATTATATTTTTTAAATTCATTTTTCGCTCAATCATTCCTCTCTCTCTCAGCGTTAAAAAATTTTACGGACGTCGCTGACCACAAATTACTGATTACAGTGTAGGGCTTGAGTATGTACGAAATATGTGCCCTATCTTTAAATTGAAGGCTGACGTAGTGAAGAAATATCGTAGTCAAGGGTGACATGTATCAAAATATGTTGAGAACCACTGCCTTACATTATTGACTTTACTTTATATACAGAGGTGTATTTTTTAATTTTCTTTTTTTTTTTTTTTTATTGGTGGGGGGTTAGTCTGGAATTCAATATAATCACTATGACATATAATCAAGACTGTAATTATAGGGGACTCGTTTTTATTTTAAAAACAAAAAATAATAATGAATACATATTTGTTGCTAATTTAACAAAACATCTTGATAAAAATTTGGTAAGTAAAAAAAAATAAGAAGCTGGATAATAAATTTCGCACCATTTTTATTCTTTGTTCCCCGGATATGATACTCGCGTAGACGTGTTGAATTTTAAAGAAACAATAAACTATTTCTTTAATAAACGTTGAGCTATAGGGCGTTTCCCTAAAATTTGCGTATTTTCGCCAAAATTTAACCCCTTAAATTTTGACAAGCGTTTAATAATTAAAAATAATTAAGAACCAGTAATTCAGTCAGAATACCAATGTCAGTTCTTTTAACATTAATTTTGCTTAATTTAAATTAACTTTTATGTGATTAAAAATTCGTTCTTATAAGTTAGCACTTGCCTTTTTCCTTTTTTTGATTGCGGAACTTTTGGAGTCGGGACTCACTGAAAATGAGGTTGCTGTAGAAATAAATAGACATAACACCGTTTAAATATCAATAATGTTGTATTATGATAAAAAACAACAACTATATCCGTATACTTGTGCAATGAATAGTTACGGAGTGAAGTTACGAGATGTTATGAAAGCCTGCCGCGATTGTTGTAGTGACAACGATAGTAAAGTTGTCAGTATAAAATGTCTAATAATATGTTCGACCGACAAATAAAATATATTTTCCTATTTCTGTGTAATGTTGAATAATTAGGAAAATTTTCGTTTTTCAAAATGAAACTTAATGAATGAAAGTTATACTACACTAAAACTGTGTTCTGGTACACTGCGAGTCTTAATAACCAACACAATAAATACCTATATTATGTAGATTTGATTTGTTATCATGAACCACCAAACCGCGATTTTGATTGTAAATCATAAAATTTAAATTGAGTTATATTTATAGATAATTGTGTCAGGCAACCTGCTGGCGTTCACGTGTTTAAATAAAAACATTTCAAAGGGTGACAAACACATTTTAAAGTTAATATTTTCTGAGAACTGTTTTTAATATGATTATAATAATTATTGTTCTCAAGTTAAAACTATAATAATCATTCCTTTATGCCTGCTTACTTACTTTATATTGCAAGAATGTTTGATTTTCTTTAGAAAAAAAAAAAAAAAAATGAAAAATATTGCCTAACGTAATACCGTTTTAAATGAAATTTTCAGGTTGATATTTCTCCGGGCGATGTCAACACGGTCAAGTTAAATATAATTTTGCCACAATCCAGTAAGGCGGGCACGACTTTCTATTTTTGTTCTAAAGAGAACGATGTGACGGGTGCAATTTGGACTCATATGGGTAGTGAATATTACAAAAAAATGAGCGTGTATGAGAAATTCCTTCCCTTCTGGCTGCAATTGGCTATTATTCTCACGTGTCTATCATTTTCGTCCCTGTTCTCCGGTCTCAATTTGGGACTCATGTCGCTGAATCGAATGGACTTGAAGATCATTTGCAACACGGGTACGGACGCGGAGCGAAAATACGCCAAAGCCATATTGCCCGTTCGTATTCACGGTAATTACCTGCTCTGTAGTATCCTGTTGGGTAACGTCATGGTCAACTCCATATTTACCATTCTGTTGGACGACTTGACTTCTGGTTTGGTGGCCGTCATAACGTCTACGTTGGCTATCGTAATTTTCGGTGAAATCACCCCACAAGCCGTTTGTTCGCGTCACGGTTTGGCCATCGGAGCCAAAACGATTTACATCACGAAAACCGTCATGGTGCTTACCACCCCGTTATCTTGGCCCATCAGCAAAGCCCTGGACTGGGCTCTCGGCGAAGAAATCGGTAGCACTTACAACAGAGAACGTCTCAAAGAATTGGTTAAGGTTAGTGTGCATTTTTTTTTTTTTTTTGATTAATTAACATTTACCAATTCTAACATTATACGTATACCTTGAAATTCACAATATATTTCAACGCAGAGAACTTTTCTATATAATCGAAGAAATAGGTACTCATAAATCGATGGAAATATTTATTAATATGTATGGGTTGTGTTTGCTTTTTTAAAATTCGAAATCCGTTGACACAAAGTGAAGTAATTATTATTGTCGTCAAACCAAAGTGAAATAAATAATATTTAAATTAAATAAATAGTAATATTAAATTTTTATTTTAGAAATTTATAGTTGTGGAAATGGTATGAGTGTTCCGTCAGAGTTTAAATATACATGACTTACTTTAAATCGTAATATATATATATATATATATATATATATATATAAAACATCACACAAATTGATATGACTTGGAATATTAATTTTTTTTTTTTTTGAAGAGTTTGATATTATCGTTACAATAAAATTTAAATTATGGGTTTTTGTTACATACGAACCTTTTAAATATATTATTTAATATTACAGGCAACAAAAATAACTTCGTATACATCTAAAATGTGAAAAAAATTTAAAAAAGTAACTAATTTTTATCGAATTTATACAACTCTTAAACTTAATTTTAATCGATTCTCATGTTCAGAAGATTTTTAATGATCAATATTTTTTTCTCATAGTTTATACTCTATAAAATAAATTGTACTTAAACGTAATCTAAATGATTTTTTGTTTGAAACTTAATAGCTTTTGGATTTAAATGTAAAAAAATAGAATTAAAAAAAAAAAAAACTTTAATACATTTTTTACAATTTTAAAGAGCGCATAAAGAGCTTATTATTTGTATTTTTTTAACAGACAAATAGTATTGTGATATATTTATAAAATGCTTACCTACATTAATTGAAAATTCATAATACATGAATTTTGTATGGATTTCAGTTTTGATGACTATCAGTTGTCTATCAAACTGATTATCAAAGATAAATAACATGAATTAATATATTATGTAAAAACACACGATGAATATTTTGACATGCATGAAAAATAAATGTAATATAATGTAATGTAATGTAATGCAACGCTATGTACTTACATTTATTCTATAACGCTAGAATTAATACATTTTAGTTACTTAGTTAAGTTCCAATGTGAATAACTCATTAATTACTTGCTATGTGTTTTTTAATAGATGTGGTAGATCATCGTGAGTTTAACATTATATTATATTAAAACATTTTTGGAAATATAAAATACGAGATACTAATTAAATTATTTATATTTGTGCGTATAAATCAAGCTAGAATCTAAAAATTATAAAAATAAAACAAGGCGATATGCATGATATATTTTTATCTAAATACATTAATCTTGCTTTTAATAATTTCTCTCAATTTTTTGTTTTAATATGATATTTTGTTTATCATAGAAAACTATAGAATACCTTATCATCATCGTATAGGGTAAATATTCTTCTCGATTCGTTACTTCGCCAGTTTGACATGAGCGATATATAATTATCTCACTTATAACTTTATTCAAAATAAATCATTGAATATTGTAAAACAATTCTTAATGTGAAATTAATTTTACTGATGTACGTAGTTGTGTTTTGGAATGCTTTTATTTTTAAGTTTTTATAAAATTATTGTAGGGATGAAAGTTCTAAAAATAATTAAATAATGAAATCATTATTATAAAATAGGTATTATATTTTGTTTTCGAATAATCTTGAATTTCAAATTTTTGTCGTAAATTCCAATACTACAAATTGTATTATAATGACTTGTTAGAACAATATTATAATATAAGATAAACATAATTACTTATTTTAACTCTTAAAATAATTAAACTATAAAATGTTTTTTTGTTTTACTATATTATGTTGTATTTTTTTAAAAATAAGCAAGTTCACCGTTTATTAAACTTGAGACTTTAAATGCTTACTTATTAAATTAATTAATTATAGTATTATAGTTAATTCAAACAAAATTTTGGTATATATCTAGTCTAGCTATATGAAATTTAAAATTATGTAAAAGAAGACAATGCCTAAATTTAAGTATGAAAGTACCTAAACAATCATCATAAAGTTCTGCGAGATGATAATCATTTGTAAGCTTAAATAGTGCTACACTCGTTTGTCTAAGCGCATAATATATATATATTTAAAAAACACTGACCTCTCCAACCATACACGGTGGTTTTACCTAGTTGCACTTGAAAAATACTACATGTAAGTTTCTAATAATATCATAGTGTTCCTACATAGATTTGTCGAATATGATTTAAATTAATACCATATCATGTTCCATTAGTTATATCATTTTGAGTTTTTTAGATTTATAATAAAAAAGAAAAGAAAATACGAACTCATGAAATAGTTTGCACTTATAATATGTGCCCATAAAAATATTAATCTTTATGGATTATATATTTTGTGTATACTTTGTGATATAAAACATTTACTTGTAAATAAAGAATTGTCTTACATAATCACTGTTTGAACACTTCTTATGCCAATCGTTTTGTTCCTCTCGCAGTCAAAAACGTTTATCGAAAAATTTCAAGGCTTACTGGTCTACCTACAATTATTTTATGTTTATTTTTACTCGAGTACTCTACTTCATGATATTTTATTGTCAGGTGTGTGCATTGTAATGTATAACTATTAATGACTATACATGTTGTACTGCAGCTAAATCAATTATTATTATTTTATTCTCATACAAGGATAAAGCAATGCATTTCACGGATATAATAACAAAATAGTGTATCTATGATATGTGATTCACACTTCCTTCATTTGTATATGGTTATAAATTTTGATTAATGAGTATTCTCATTTTATTACACAATAGGTATTATCTTCTTTAAAGTTGTAATAATAATTTGATGTTCGTGCACATTTTTTATCTAATCAAAAGATTTTAAATGATAATAGTTATAATAAATGTCTAAATGTTCCATTATTTCACTATTGAATGAATTGGAATTTTTCATTCATTGTATGATGCATTTGTAAGTGGTCGGATGGTAAGTGTTTTACAGGCCGCATTGGGGCGATAACAAACAAGTAGGTACTCACCAGTTTATAATTGGTATGATATTTGCCAATTATTAGCTATCAGCCTATTAAGTTACAATTAAGATGTATTCAGATTAAGGAACATTTGCCAATTGTCATTCGCCTATTGCCTGCCTTCCAATCTTTCTGAAAGTCGTTCAAATAACGAATAACGGTAATTAATCTTGATTCTTGACCATCCTTTAATGAGTCGTCCATCAAGCAGTTTTATTTAGGTCTAAATTAATACAAATTCAAAGAATGTGGGAGTAATCGCTTCTGAAACCCGGGGTCTGAGCTAATATTATTGCCATCTCATATGATATGTATAATAATATAAGATATAATATAAGATATAATGTCAATGTTTCTATATTAAGGTAATTTTTTTGTATTTTATTGTTTTTTAAGAAACTCTCAGTCGATAAAATGATTAAATGTGCAGAAAAAATGTATTATTTATGCAATGTGGAAAGTTAGATTAATTGAAAAATCAGTAAGGCGTTTGTCAAAAATTAATTATTGTCAAAGATATAATCTTTTAAAACAATTGATATTAATTAATTATTTTAAATTAGTGAGGAAAATAACCAGTATACCTTATCTTAAATTGAATGTATAAATATAACTACGCACTTGGCTTCGATTTCTTCTAATCAGGCCCGGGTTAGGTTTTATTGCAGTAGGAAATTTCATTTTATGAAACCGCTATACTGTAACATAACGAGCAACTTTTTGTTGTAATAAGTGGCTATTCAAAAATATAGTAACTTGATGAAATCCTGAACGAATGTTATTATACACTATTTTGTTACTTTAATGTTTACATGGCTTTACGGATTTAAAACCTATTATACGCCTTCAACTGTCTGAGGGTTAAAGTGTTCGGATTAGTGAAATTTTGTCGGGTGTTTTTCAGTTTTATGCGTTACATTTTTACTCATTCGGACATATATACTTGTCATATGTCTGAATTCACACATTAAACACATAACATAAATTGTTTTGCTGTATTCATAATTTTTTACGTATTTGATATATTTGATTCATATTTTCAACCACAATCGCCACCAACACTTCAGAGTTTGACAATATTTTGGAAGTATCTAGTTCAGAATGGGTGAAACATTTAGATTCTAGATTATATAGATTCTTATACAGAAGTTTTTATATGAGTGACCTAAAATTTAACTACTTAGGTAATTTTCAAAATAAATAAAAAATTGTAATATAATTTGACATTATATTTCTCATGTTACTGAAATAACTATACATAAATGTCTATTACAAACATAATGATCATAATAATTAATAATTGTACTGAAAATATTATGTTATATAATAATATAAAAAAAAAAAATAATGATCTGTACAAACATAATTTTAAACATTTATGTGGGGCTTTTCTGTGAACATTAAATTGCTAAGATATTTAAATAACAAAATCTGAAGTATCAAGAATAATTATTATTAGTTTATTCTTTGTTTATTGAATATTATTTAAAAAATCATAAAAACAATTTCATTATGCAAACCCATTTACAGTGAAAACAGTCTGAGATGTGATCACTGCAAGGGACTCAAGATATTTTCTGGCCAATTTAGGTTTCGGTTAATTTGGCAAATTTAACCCTTACATTTTCTTACCGTGACCACGAAAATTGTAAGACTAAGAAGATTGATGAGTATTAAAAGGGACGTCCTAGATAGGTTACCCCATGTAATAATCTTTCTCAATTTTTATTTTTATTCAAAAAGATGAACAGTTTGTATTTTACACTACAAGTCGTTAAATCAACTTTATAGTAGGATATTCAAATAGTTGAGCGTAGGTATATTTAGTGACAATACAATTTTTTTTTTTAGACTATCAGAATGTATGCGTGTTGTGTATACGAGATCAATGAATCGTCACTACACCACTGTTTTACAAGGTCGCATAACTTATTGGTTTTATGGTACAAAATATGTACGACTGTGCAGTTAAATTTTCCTTTCAGACCTTTCCATTGTTATTTATCTGAAACAATTCTCTGTGGGACTATGTTATATTAAAATTACGTGTATCAAGTACACTATTGGGATGTAATATTTTACATTTATTTTTTTTAAATAGCTGACTACTATAATATACTACTGTATATGGATTTTATTATAAAGTTTGCGTATAAGCGTAAAATATGTTCTTGAAATTGATATCTAAATAATAATTGTTTAATTTAATACATACATTGTCTTTTTAACGCATAAAAATCTCTTTCAAATGGTTTTAATAAATATATTTTTTTTTAATACATGAGATTGATAAAGTAAAAAATAGATTATTTTTAATTATGTCAAGGCGTGAGTCATTTCGAGTTGGTTATATCTATTACTCAGAAATATCCATTGATAATATTTCAGTAACACAACTGAAACTATGTATTATAATATTATGATAATACAAACAATTAACGATTCATTAATTTACAATGTTTTAGTAAATTATTCAAATTTGTCAAAGTTGTGTTCATTGGTAATTAGATAGATCGTATATTATTTAATTAATATTTTTTCTACACTAGATGGATGGCCGCTGAAATTTAACAGTTATCTAATATTCATTTAAATTTGTCGTGCAGTAGGTATTATAATATTATAATTTGGGAACGGATTTAAATGTTTT
The DNA here is from genome assembly GCA_025469315.1 of Stegophylla sp. TES_Ste_2020. Classification (NCBI taxonomy): domain Eukaryota; kingdom Metazoa; phylum Arthropoda; class Insecta; order Hemiptera; family Aphididae; genus Stegophylla; species Stegophylla sp. TES_Ste_2020. Next base: position 396 of record JAIPRM010006009.1, on the reverse strand, counting down.
AAAAAAAAAGAAAAATGCCTTAAAAAAATACGATTTAATGTATTCATAACACAATTTTTTCCTAAAAAATGCACTAAAAAAATACTCTTAAAATTATTTTTAATTATTTTATTTGAAGCATTTATTTCATTAATTTATTATAAGAGTTCTTATGTTTATCTTCTATTGTTTTTACCCTAAAAAATATTTCCAAAAAATGTTTATACAATTTAGGTAGATACGTTTGTTATACTTTTACCTTTACAAAAATAAGAGACTTCGTGGTAGAAATGTTCAACCATTTAAACAAAATTATAGCCTACATTCTCCCTTAAATAGAATTATATATAACTGTAATTCATTAGAAAACTTTGATTTTTTTTTCGATTCCCCAAGTAATTTATATTTAAAGTAAAA
>JAIPRM010006008.1:0-19482 GCA_025469315.1 Stegophylla sp. TES_Ste_2020 | reverse complement strand
TGTTCAGAATCGTTTTACTGAAGAAATGATTTATCGTTTCTTTAAAATTTAATACGCCCGTCAAGAGAATACCACCCGTCGTGCGAAGTACACCCATCGTGCGAAGTATGTCCGGCTTTTTATTATTAATATTGTTTTGTTCGCTCCGAATCGCGATTAACCGACGAATGCCGCCGGTCTCGGAGTGGCTAAGTCATTCGTCCTCTCGCTATCATTCTTTCGATCACTCTGTGCGTGTCACTCACACTCGTTTCACACACACACACACACACACACACACACACAATAACCTAACTTAACCTAACCTAACCTAACATTTGTTTTGTTCTTTCTGTTTGGATTTTTAATTAAATATAATTAACCTAACCTAACCTAACATATACACACACACACGCACACACACACACGATTCTTTGTTTTCCTACAGTAAATGTAAATTTTCGTCTCGACCGACGAACACTTCCTTTAAGCGTTTTTACTGTCATATTATTTTTTAACCCATTTACTAGTTCCATTAGCTCCCCGTCGTCGTTCGTATGTATATACTTTACTTACTTTACTTTCGGATAGTTTGTATAGGGTTACTACCCTATAACCCCCCCACACACACACACACACACACACACACACAAACACATATTATGTGTATATATAATGTAGTATAAAGTGTATACGACTAATGCAATTTGAAGTTCACCCCGCCGACAAAGACATTGTATAACCTCTGTATACGGGTGCGAGGGGTTGTGTTGATGTTCAAAGACGAAAATCCTCTACGATGGCGCTGGCGTGAGCGCGCGTATACCTTAAAACAACTTTGAAAATAATCGAGTTATTGATTTAAACTTTAGTCCGTTCGTTCCATTAATCAAATATCCTCTGGACGCACAGCAACCCGAGTACAGCTGACATCATCTGCATCTATCCATTTGCGCTGACGAAACGTTATTAATATTAATATTTATAACAAATACACACATTTTATTATTATTATTATTATTATGAGCGATAGTTTATATATACCATCGCCAAAAGAGATAATAATAAGTGCAATTCGAGAGGACATAACGGAGAACGGATCGCGAGCGATCAATTTCATTCGTCGACTACATAAATTTTACATCTCATATCCGTTACAGTGCACCAGTGAAATAATATTTCAAATGGGGAAAAAATTATTTATCTACGTTTTTCATCCGATTTTAGTTTGCATTATGCTATAATGCAGGGGTGGCCAAACTTTTTTTGGCAAAGATCTACTAAGAACAATGTTTTCTTTCGTAGATCGACTTTTATAATTTTTTTTTTTTTTTAATAACTACTGAGTGTATTTGGTATAACGATAACAATCAGCGGTGGAAATTTGATAAAAATTTTTAAAAATAAATGTTTAACAAGATCCACTTTGAAATCGTCCACAATCGACCGGTCAATAGCGATCAACTGTTTGGCCACTTCTGCTGTAAATGTATTTTAACAATAATAATAATTACTCGTTGTACAATATTAACACTTTTCATAATATGAATCGCTTCACGCTAAAAGAGCCTTGGTCCTTAACTTTAAACTTTTGGAAAAATGAAAATAATAAATATTTGATATGCTATGTAACGAAAAAAAAGTATAAGGACTTTATCAAAGTTATTAAATGTTAGATAATAACATTAAATCAAGCAATAAATTTGATCTATCTGATCTATCTTTAACATTTTAGTTTATTATGTCATTAAGTATCTAATAAAAACGATAAAATTTTCATAATACAAATTTTAGCTACTTAACAAGCAGTGTAAAATCGGACCCTTACTTAAAAAAATATTGATATATACCTAAATTTTTTTTTTTTTTTTGATTTACAATCAAAAATTAAAATTTTTACTTTTAGTCATATTAAAATTATATAAACAATGTAAAAAACTCTTACAAAAAAAAAAAAAAAAAAGAAAAAAAAGGAACATGATTTATTTTATTTATGTATTATCACTTTTTAAAAAATTATTTTTAGTTTGAGATATTTTATGGTAAACGGGGGATTTGAACCTGTCACGTTGCGTACACATGTTTTACATTATTTGAAGTGTACAAATATATTAATTCGTTTTCTTTGAAATCGTCCCGGTAGTACCGTCATTCACGGCGATCTCATATTGCATTATGATATAGATTATCTCAGTCTTTATTTTTTTTTTTTTTTTATCACTATCGCGTCAAAACCAAAAACTTTGACTTTTATAGTGATATTTACACAGGGATCAATCGAATCAATCTTTTTTTATTTTGTAAATTTAAGACACGAGTCGACCGAAAATTTTTAACCGGATCGTTGAAAAATCTGACTCGGAGGATTCTCTCGTTCCCACCCCCTCCCTCCCCCGCCGCCGAACAGTCAGTTCTAACCGTCAGAACATTCGATTGGGGGCGTTGAATCCCGCGCGCGCGGTAGCCGACTCGATTCCGGTGAGGTGGGGTGGGGGGGGGATGGAATTGACTATCAATCGTCCGAAGTCGATATTCGAATGCGCCCCCACCCCCGTTATCATCGTTCCCCCCGCCGCGTACGCGACTTCCACCACGCCATCCGCGTCACGGTGATCATCTCATCACTGCCCGCGGTCGTCCATTGTTCGCGCCGTCAAATTTTCGGCCTCACCGGCGGCCGCCGCACACACCGAGTACATTACAGTCGTTTTTCCCCGCTATTGATCGCAACGCGCCGCCCGCGCCCTCCACGCACTACTAGTCGTCGTGTTCTCCATTGTTAAACATTCGACTGTCCCTTCTTGACCCGCCGCCGTACGCCCGTGTCTTTGCTTCGGCGGCGGCGGTGTTACCTGACGCACGAGCGTATATAAGCGCAGGACAGGGGGTGATGGGTATTGGGGTCGATCGTGTGTTTCTGGCGGTGGCGGCGAAGAAAAATCCCGCAAACCCTCCCTGTGTGTGTGTGTGTGTGTGTGTCGGTCCCTTCCCCCTGTGGTCCCTTCGTGCGCCCGCGGAATTTCACCGCCGAGCCGTGGGGGGTGATAGTGCGCAGAGGGCTGCGGTGGCGGCGGCGGCGGTCCGCGTCCGTCCATTTTTCACCACCCTCGCGCCGGAATTCCCCAGGTAATGGGCTCCACTTATCATCGAGAGACCGCAAAGAAATGTACGCGCTCGTTCCCCCCCCTTCACCCTCGCTACACCACCGCCTCCCCCCCCCGCGTGCACGTGGTAACTGGAAATTCTACACCCTTAGCGCGGCACGGTGTACATGTGGGGTGAGTTTCCTGCGCCCCCTTATTCTCGTTGTGCGTGCGTGCGTGCGTGCGTGCGTGCGTGCGTGTGCAATGTCCGACGGTCAGTGACGGCCGCGGAAGGAGCGTCGTTTTATGGATGGGGGTGGGTGGAGGATCAGGGCGTGCGGTCGGTACCCTTAATTTCGACGCGGTGTCCTTGTTGGATATTTCTCGTCTACGCGAATCGTCTTACCTCCCTCCCACCCTCCAAAATCATTCACGTTAATAGAGTGATTATTTAGGGGCGGTAAAACGTCCTGCCGCAATATCTCTTGGGATAAACGCATACGCGTAATTTAGGCGGCGGTCAGGGGTCGTATCAATTATTACAGTAGAGTTAAGGAAACAAATCACTATCCGTCACCTGGTTTACGATATAACTTATTGACGCGAACGTCTTCGGTCGATTTTGATAGAGATGCAAGTCCTAAACCAAGTCGAAATCATAGATCGATCTGTTCTTATCAATTATTTAATTTTTGGCGAATGTCAACAATATGATAATTTCCTTGGATCAAAAATGAAGAAAAAACGACTTTAAGCGACGCATTTTTATCAAAAAAATTTTCGGGAGAATATAATAAGTAATAACTAGGGCTCTGTTCATTTAACGCACTAAAAACCATTAAAAAATGCATTAAAAATGTCAAAAAAAATGAAATGAAATATGCACTTAAAATGCAAAAAATGCAATATAAAATGCCAAAAATTATAGTATAAAATGCACTTAAAACTGTTTTAATTTAACTTTTATATTTATATTGATATTATAGGATATTATATACATTAATACATTTTACATGCTTCAAATTATGTTTATTTAATAAAAAAAAGAATAATATTGTTGGTTGAATTTGAATTTTATGTAATGCTATTCACCAGAAACATTTAATTTTTTTTTTTTTTTTTAATTTGCCTGTGTAAAACAAAAATAGGTTTTCAAAAGATGTTATTTGACGAAATTTAATTAAAAATACCGGAAAATGAACTAAAAAAGGAAAATATAACTTAAAAATGCAAAAAATGACATAAAAAATTTAAATCGTCAAAAAATGCAAAATAAAAGTTTCATACATGGATTCGTTATTACATAATTCTAATTATGTACTCAGAAAGCTATGTTTCACAATCACCAAAAAAAAAATGCACTTTCCTACAAATTCACAGCCCTAGTAATAACGTTATATTTAATTCAATACACTCGAGGCTAGTCGTAAGTGTGTGGGTTGATGTGTATATTATTTTTCCGTACAAAAATCGATTTGCGAACAACAAGTTGTGAACTTTTTGACGCCCGTCTCTCGTTTTTACTTAATATCATATATATATATATATATATATATATATATATATATATATTATATACATATGTATGTATAAAATATTTTTTTTTCCCATAAAGTTTCAACGCGCTGACATTTAAGTTAATGCCAAACACTGACATTTTCTCGAAAACAAGAAGAGAATTGTGCGAACAAAGTTCCAATTATACGCTCATAATAATATACCTGAATATTATATTTTTACGTAACTGCGTGAACCTTAAAAGAAAAAAAAAAAAAATCGTTTTATACAAATAATAGCGGCCAAAAACTGGACAGGTTAACGAAGAATATACAATGGTATTCATTTCGATAAATATTTTTTGGTATCATTAATGATAATTAATATAATATTGTTCTGATTGAAAAAAAAAAAAATGTTTAATTAGTAAAATAGTAATACCATTAAAACTTTTTATATTTTTTTACTTTCAATTCGATTAACGCACGGATGAATAAGTTTTTGAATTAAATTAAATGGTATTATTGTATATTTATTATATCAAATGACCGACACTTTCATTGGTAATTGTTATTTTTAAACAATACGATTCATGTCTCTGGAAAATTTACAAAAATACTCGAGAACCATTAAAATCCTTTCGTTTTTAGCTTATTTTCACTTTTACCCCCAACGAAAACTCTCCATGACGAATCTTATCTAATTAGAAACTTAACAAATTTTGAGGGGTTCTTACAAAGGACAGCCTCACTCATCAAGTTTTTTTTTTTTAGAAAAATCTTTATACATTTATCTAGATAAAAATATTTACCTTTATATCATATCTAAATAAAGATAATGCTGTGTATCTTTTTATCTTATCTATTCAATAAAATGGTTATCTAAGATGAAATTATGTAAATAATTTTTTGAATTTATTTCAAATCATTTTTTCTTTAGTCAATTTTAGGAAAATAAATTAAGAGTATTTCAAAAGCGAATAAATCATATTCAAGTACTTTTTATATTATTCAGTTTTCAGTAAATTTGCCATTTTACAAACACATTTTTTAAAATCGTGTAAATTAAATTTTTTAAAGTCATCTGTTTTTTATGTAAATAAATGGGGATATTTTTTTTTTATCTATTATCTAAAATCTAAATAAATATTTATTAATCTAATCTAGATAAATTTCCAACGAATTATCTGTTGTCTTATCTAGGTAATTTTTCGATTATCTTTGTACACATCACTGGTCGTGTTTATTTAGATATTGTAAAGTTTGATGTCACCGAACACACAAACAACGAAGAGAGGGATGAATTTCCAGCGTTTTAAAATAATATAAATTGTACGTAGAAAATATTGAAAACCCCTGTGCCGTAGAGTATTAAAAAAAAAAATACAAAAAGCACCCTTTACACTGAAATCCCTTCCCGATTTATAGTGCCTACTAATTAAAGACGAAATGAAAACCACAAAACCCGGAGGGCGAATTATAATAAAAAAAAACGTATAAATATAAAATAATAATATATCGATTTCGAAAAATGAAAAAATGCCACGCTCACGGAATACTGCACCACCAGCATCGCCGTCGCCGCCGCCGTCGGGATTGTCATTATTATTACGCTTTTCTTTTTTTTTTTTTTTTTATCTTTTTCAAAAACGCCCTTCTTATATTCTCTCTCGTCAGCGAAAAATATTTTAACGACGTGCGTCGCGTACGTAATTTATACGCGTTCAATATTATATTATAATAAAATATTACCCCTCCCCCCCACCCCGTTTTCGTGCATACGCGAGCAGTTCTCACACGCCAACGCCCGTGCGGTACTCGTCTTCTATTATTATTATTATTATTATTATTATTATTATTATTTTCACGCAATTTTATTTTCACCAGCGTCCGCCGCCGCGTAATGGAAATTCAAACGCAGACGACGACGTACCAGAATGCGGTGATGATCGCGCGTCGACGCCGTGTCCTGGAAAATGATAATAATAATAATAATAATAATAATAAAAGAATATTATTCTATATAGTTCTGCACTTGAAGTGCATTTATCATTTCGAGTGTGACGCGAAAAAATCTTCAAAATGAAAAAAAAAAAAAAAAAACACGAGATCAATTAGTTTTTTTCACGTACACTACTACTTGATACTTGAAAAATACGAACGTGACGGATGACGGTGAACAGTTTTTCATAGGGTTTCATAGGGTCACACGTATATATATATATATATATATATATATAGACGAATATTTATCTAGATTACCACCTCCTATCTGGATAAAAATACGTATTGCATACGATTTAGACAATTTTTAGTTCAGTTATATCTGTACTGACAAAAAATTTCCAAATAAATTTCACTTAGAAAAAAATAAAAAATGATTATTGATTAGGTATTATGATTAAAATTTAATGTAGACAGTAGACACGAAATCTATTTGAGTCTTAACACTCCATAACTGGTATTACGCCTTGCTGAAAGGGTTGTTTGAAAATAGCACGTTTTTATTGTTTTAATCTCGGTTTATATATTTAATAGCATATATTTTTTGCAAATCAATTATTTACGTTTGAAATTAAGTTTCGACCAGAAAATTTTGAATCAGAATTTATTTTTAGATGTATTTTTTAAAATATCATTATTCAAAATTTTTAATAGTTTTTCCACAATGTTGGGAAAACTACACTAAAATTTAATAAAAACACTTTTGTATAATCCAAATTTTATATATTTACGATAGTATAACAAAAATTTTGTAGAAAGAAAATGGTTAATATGTGAAAAAATAATTTTGTTATTTTCTTTACTAACACTTCTATATAATAGTGTACTTTATAATTTATTTATGTTTAAAACACATTTTACATTGGTATGTTTTTAAACGTGATTTTTAAATTTTTAATTGTCGAAATTTTTTGTTTTTGAAATTTTTCAACACCTGCCTAGTCCTCAGTCCAAAAATCAGTTCACGTATTATTTATATTTTATAAAACATTTTAGATCACCCCCTTCTTCACCAATTTTTTTAATCATATTTTTTAATATGTCTACAGCTTTCTCGGCTAACCCGTTACTCTGGTAGTCTGATGATAATTTGGGCTACAAGTTATTAGAAAAAAATCCCAATCCTTAGAAAATCTTTGAAACTCAATACTGTTAAATAGATTTTTATTATTAAATTATAAACACATTTTAAATATAATATTTAATATTGTAACTTTCATTCAAATCTTTTAACTATTTAAAATAAATATGGTCTATGGATATATATATAAAGTCATGTTCCAATTTTTTTTTTTTTTTTTTTTGGATTATATATTTAAGTCATACGTTAAACTTTTAAGAATTATATAATTCGCACTTCAATTATTGATAAAAAAAAAAAAAAAAAAGCTGTAAACTTGGTATTGAGGAAGAAAATAAAAACCGCGTCCTCTCGATGGAAATTTTGGGGAAAAAAAACATTCCCCCTTACCCGCACGACGGTGACATGACGTCGTTGTATTCGTGTTGTCGTCGTGCGACACATCGCAGCAGTTGTCCGTCTTCCGCACTCGGTCGTTATTTCAAAAATAAAATAAAATACAAAAAAAAAAAAAAAAACGTATATATATTAGTTCCCAGCCCAAAAACGTCTGCGTGTGAATTATCATCGGTTTCGGTGCAGATGTTCCCTTTTTCGCGTCACCCTCTCACTCTCGGGCGCGCCGCTCGCTCGTATTACCATTAATAATTGAAACGGATTAAATCGTGATTCATTTCGCGGTCCCCTAGTGCTCGGCGGTGGAATTACCTCAAATTAATTTATAATTCTAATTTTGGAGCAAAAAAAAAAAAAAAAAGAGGGGAAAAACGCTCAAAAGAGAATAAAAATTGCAAACACGCGTGTACTGTAATAGGGGCAGGTAGACGTACGCGTAGGGGTAAGAAGTGTACGCGCGCAAAACGAACTGTTTTATCGATAATAAAACATTACTAATTACTGGGGCTCGAGTTTTGTGTAGCAAAACAAATCTTTGAAAAATACATTATTTATAATATTAAGTAGCCCGAAAAAAAACAAAATTAAATCACATTTTATTAAATTTAACTCTAAAAATCTGCACATAGTTTGCACAATGGATATTTTGCACCACTCGGGTGGGATTCGGAGAGTGTGTTAAATTTTAAAGAAAGGATAAATTTTTTAAAAGAATTCTGTGAACAGCTTCAGTTTGTGTAAGAAAATTTAACTTAAAAATCATAGAGTCAATTGATATTGAAAAAATAAAATTATTTCGTACTCTACCAGTTTTATATCCCGCTATTATTAACTGAGAACTGGAAAAAAAATTAATAAAAATAAACAATTTTTCACATTTAAATTTTTTTTTTTTTGCATCGAAATATTTCATATTATTTATTGTCTATCCATAAATAAATTTCTTGGATTTTTAAGTATATTTTTTCGATTTAATACGCGTTCTTCGAGAGCCTTTACTTCACTGAATTCAGAGCGATATTATAGTTTCCATGACGACATGCGTTACTAATGTGTTGTTTTTTTAAAAATAATTTTGAGTATATAAAATGTATACAAATTTATACAGCCAGAATATCAATAAAAACGGTTTTCTTTTTACTAGTACCTTTACAATAATTATAGTATAAATAATAATTTTTGAAAAGTCCAGAAAGGGGCCATTCCCTTTTATTCCCCTCTTTGGGCACCTATGTGTCACTAGGATATCTTTATTATTTTGTTTTCGTGTCGTTTTTTTTTTTTTTTTTTTTTTTTCTGTTAATTTTTCGTTTCACGGGACCCGCAGAGATCAGGTAAAATATCGCCCTCGTCGAACGCCACCACTCCTCCGACGTATCCGATCCGGGAAACCGATACGGGCCCGGCCGTCCATAAATAACCGACTAATTCCGTATATAATATAAAACGCGGCCGGGTTATAAATACTTATCCGGACACGTGTCGTACCTTTCGTACCCCCCCCACCTTATTTCCCCATCGCTGTACCGTTACCGCTACCACTGTGTAGGTTACCACTACCGCTATACCGGTATACCGGTCACCACCACGTCCTCACTTTCGTATGCCTGTCGTTGATTTACACGAATCCGCTCCGGCGGCGTAATACGTGGTGCTGATAAAAACACTACCCCAGCCTCTATTAAGATAACGTATTGTTTTTGTCTCCCCCGCCGCCGCAGTTTTCCATCATTTTTCATTATAATTGTTGATTTCGGGCGGAGCGAGTGGAGCTAGTGTTTGTACACAACGATATTTAGTTACTTATTCATTTTGCAAGTTTTCGTATGAAAATACTTGTTCAAAAGGCTCGAACAGTAACTTTTTGGTTCGAATACTGCATCTACGCAGTTGGTACTCTTAGGAGTTCATTTTCCAAATTTCTCAATACTTATTCGAAAAACGAGGAACACACGAATTGAGTGGTGAAATCGGAAAAATATGCCATAAACAAGATTTTCAGAAAAACGATTTTATTCATTACGATAAAAATTTGAAACTAATAAACTCGATTAAATGAGTGTTTGGATCATTTATAATCAGGGTATATTTCCGGAAAATAATTTACTTCGAATTTCGCTTTTCGAAACCATCCGTTGTTTTTAGACGAACAAGTGAAATAACTGTCGAAAGTTCGGAATAAAAATAATATTAAATACGCATTTTCATGAAATTTATCGTTTTATTACTCAGCCGTAACACCATCAAAAATAACAGTAGTTAAAACTTGAAATGTGCATCCATTTTCGAAAATAGAGTAGTAGTAAAGACCGAGTACAATATTCCATATTATGAAAAACACTTAAAGAATTTAGAAATATTTATTTTTGGCGTTATGAAGTGAAAAATTAAATCTTAATAATATAACTAGAGTTTTAAATTTTAAGTAGTTGGCTCAATTTTTTTTTTTTTACATACTTATTTTTTAATGAAATCTAATTTTTTATGGCCCGACCTTACAATTGTCAGTCTTTTATAAGCTCTATTAAAAAAAAAAAAAACCCCTCACTGTCAATGTAGTCAACTCATATTATGTACTTAACTCTTTTTTTTTTTTGTTTTAAAAAAAAAAAAATCAGTATTGCCAATTTTTCAATCAGAAATGTTTTAAATATCAAAACACGACTAACCTAACCATTTTCACGAATAACGAATTTGATGGGGGGCGGGGGTGCAAATCTAATTGAGAAATCAATATAACGCCATTATTACTACAAATAATTAAAATGACGACGTCGTTCACCGCGGCGAAATTTCCCTCCGCTTCGCAAGCGTATAAATATAATATTATAAAATCTATCAGGCCGTAAATACGTTCGGCCGTTTGACGTGGGTCGGTTGCGATTTGATTCGCTCGTGCAGTGGCATCGATAACTAATCAAAATTCCCAAGGGAAATTTCTAAACTAAATTAACAAGTTCGATTGCTCTCATACGGTCCGAACGGGATCCGCCGCCGCCGCGTACGTCTAATCGAGTTAGGTGGGTTCGACCATCCCCTAAAAATCGGTTAAGGTTTTTTTTTTTTTTTTTTTTCAAATCGCGTACAAACAAGCGTTCGAGACCCATCAACGTTTACATCCAACTCGCCCGCGGTCCCTTTCAAGCTTCGAAATACTTTACACGGTTACAAAAGCAAAGTGGACAGTTATAGGATGAATTATTTATTATTTTTTATCAGCTCATCTTGATGGATGATTGGAAAATATTTATTCGACGTAGTGTCTCGGATAAATAGTAACCGTGTCATCAGTTAAAGTGATGTTAATTTTCGAAAATTTAATTTTTGATAATAAAAAAAAAACTTATTATTATTATTATTTGTAAATACAACTTGAAGTTTGGTCTTTTGGGACTGATGCATCAGTGAAAATGATGGTTGTTATCAAATTTTTGTTATCCACAGATAAAAATAAATAAATAAATAAAAACTTAATTTTTACAATAATTTTCCAGAAGAACCAAATAAAGTTTTAAACATTAATTCGTGTTCTATACTTTAAATATTGGTTATTAATTTTAATAGTTATTTTTTAATATTTTTTCCAGTAGAATTTGTATACAAATTAAAACTGTGTTATTATTTATAATTTTAATTTAGTTTACAATTAATAATACTTTTTCGCCGAATTTGCGGTCTTCGAAATTTATGCAATAAATATAACTTTTATACTCTATAGTCAAAAAGAACTAATAATTTTTTCGTGGGAGTATAGAGAAAATATGTTCTACCTGACAAGTGTTAAATATGTATATTTTAAATTTCAAAAATTTAATTTTTGATAAATTTCTTACAGGAAACTTCCAGACATTAGGAGAAATTTCTGAAATTCAAAAAATATAAAAATGGCATATTATACCCATAGATTTATTTTAATACAACTTGAATTTATCTACTGGCATTGCTCAATGGATATAAGTGTAAAATTAAAACTAAAACATTTTTTTTTTTTAATTTTATATTATTTTTTATTAGTTTTCCTCAATTCATTTATATCTGCTAGAACAATATTTTTATACTAATTATTCTTAATATTCAATATAACATTATATATATATATATATAAATAGTATTTTGACAAACCATATATTTGATAAACATTCTCAAACTTAAAAATATTGATTTTCATTATAAAACCTATTCATCAAATTTCTAAATATTAATATCTAAAGACCCCCAGATATTTTTCAAAAATTTATAATATAATAAACAGAATTAAAAATTAAATAACACAAGGTAACAAGGTCATTACTGGGTGGGTTCTAGTCCCTTCACCTCTGAAATTTGGAAAAACTGACAACAACTCGATAAAAATATACGATTTAACAAGTAATTAAAGGAAAAAAAAAATGGTTTATTTTTTCGGATTTCGCTGAAACTTATTTTCAGTGACGGACTTGACTACATCCCCTTAAGTGACAAAATAATTTTTACCGCCACTGTTACGGATTATCGTTTTACACGAAACACAGTTACTTGACACGAGCATAAAAATTTGACCAAAACCATTTTGTCGGTTAACATTCATAGCCGAAATTCGATATTCATCGAATTTACACTTTTCCGTTTCGGCCCGAGATCGATTATTATTGGGGCGTATTCATTAGCATTTTTTTTTTTTTTATTATTATTATTATTATTCTGATCACGTAAATCGCGCTCTATGAAACTTAATTACTCTACGGCGGCGGTGGTGGCGCATTAAAATTCTCTCTTCAGGCCGCCGCCGTAAATATTCGCAACAGACTTTATTACCGCTCGCAACAACAACAACTATAATATACATAGGGTGTGTATTAATTTGCGTTCGGCCGCCTGCAGTAATTCGAGACGACAATAGTGATGTTATAATATTATTATCAGGCGCGAGTATTATACTACTGCTACTACTTATAATAATAATTTGAATAATTCGACACCAGAAACGATATTGTAACACTAATAATAATAATAATAATAATAATAATAATACGGTATAAAATGTATACGATATCCGCGCCGAATAATAGTGTTATAATAAAATAATTGTTGTTATCGGCCTTAGTCACGAATATTATAATATAATAACATAGGCGTGTGCGCACGAGGAACACAAGTCTCGACGGGGGAAAACGTATTTCGAGTACGACGGACATTATAGGCGTGCACACCATAGGGGGTGCCAAGGGTGCACGAGCACCCCCGGATTCTTTAACTGGGGCCCCCTAATTGTAACACTTAGAACCAAATTCGAGTTGTCGCGTTTGTACTGGAGTGTAATTATTGAAAAACAAAATTTGCTAAAATTCAAACACTATTCTTTTATAATCAAGTTAATATTTTCAGTTCTGTAGGATTAAATTTATATTACATACTTAAAATGCTATAATTTATTTTATAGGTAACTAAGTAATAAAGTAAAAATTATTAAAAATAGGTATCTAAAATCAAGTACTTACATTGGACGATATATACATTCTATATTTTAGTCTGCATACATTTTTTATTTTTCTGTTGCTAATTTAATTCGCACAATAAATATGTATTTAATTAGTAATAAATTCGAGATGAGTAAAATGGCACAGCTTAAAGCCTATTCCCTACCGAACATTTGTGTGTAATTAAATGCAAATGATATTAATCGACTTTTAACAAATTTACTCAATATACGACGTAAATAGATGTGATTGTAAAAAAAAAAAAAAACTTGCACGGTAACTTAATCTAACCTACACTGCGATAAATTGAAAACAATTTATGATTAAAAAAATTTGGAACCCTAATTTATAACGTGCAACCCCTGAAATAAAAGTTTGCGCACGCTTATGACGGAAACCTGCCAGCGAAATGGCCGCTCTAGTCTCTGAGGCAGCGTTTCGCAAAACGGGAAGTTTTTTTTTGAGTACATGAATTTTGAGAAATTCGTATTTTCAATCAAATCCCACCGTCAAAATACGGTACAGCCGCACAGTTATTGCACGCATTTGTAAAACATATTTTGTAACATATTTTCTGATATAATTTGAAAAACAAAAGTTATTACATTTGTCAAACCGTACTGAAACACCCTGTGTATGAGACGAAAAAAAAACATGAAACGACTATAAGGAAAACACAAACAATTATATTTCGAGCGATCGAAATGATCCCAAAAATATAATAATATGATCTAATTTCCCAAAGTCCTGCAAAAATTTAATTACAACACGTGTTTCAATTAAAATGTTAACTGAATAAATAATAAATAATTTTAATAATGTAAACTCGTGTTGAAGTATAAAAAAAAAAAATAATAATAATAATCGTTAAACAATTTGAAAAGGTTTTATTTTTTTGGACTTGGTTCAAAATTGTTTGTCCCGTTTTTTTTTTTTTTTATTTATGTAAATGCAGTCACATTCGTGTACTTAATATTTAAATAATTGTAAACACAAGCAAAGAAGCTTAATATAATAATAATAATTATGTAGAGCGTTGGCATACTCGTCGTTTATCGATTTCGGTCGTGGACGTCATACCTATATCTCCGAGAATTGTTTGAATCGTGTAATTTATTCATTCGGCCTTTTTTTTTTTTCGTTTTTTGTAATTCACGAAAAAAAAAAAATGAATAATTATCGTCTTGATTATATTCGGTTTGTTTTTTTTTTACCAACAAACACATTTCCATATGTACATGAAAGATAATTTCAAGGGAAAACGAGGGTTTGTTGATTTTCGTGTTCGAAAAAAATGTTCGTCGCAACTCGTGTCTGAAATTATTCATATTTTGATTTGACAAAAAAAAAAAAAAAAAAATCGGTATCGTTCCCTTTCGGAGCAATTATTAACAAACTCGATGAAAAATCTTTTGCCGATTTCGTTAATTAACTGTGGTCGGTCTGGCCCCTCCTCCTCCTCGACACCCGAACGTTCGCACGGTATAGTTTTATTGCGGTTTCAGAGTGAAATTCATAATTATTATTATCGTTGAACAGAACGCAAAGACTGAGAATTTTTGATTTGTTTTTTTTTTGAATCGTTTTTCAGAAATCGAATTTAAATTAAAAAATAAAAAACTTCGTATGAACAGGGATCGAATACGAGGGCGAGGACAAATTGAAGTTAATCTTATTACACGGATTTTATATTTTATTTGTTTCTATTTTAATGTCAATCGATAATACGTATAAGATCTACAGTATTGATCGAGATAGATCCACCTCAGTCATGTGCGTGCGTGTGCGTGTGTGTGTGTGTGTGTGTGTGTGTGTGTGAGAGAGAGAGAGAGACAGACAGACAGACAGAGACAGAGACATACAGATAGACAGACAGACAGAGGAGAGAAAGAGAGAGAGAGAGATTAAGGTGAAGAGATTTTTAGTATTTTGTTTTCGATCACAATCACTCGTGTAATATTGAGATTTCAAAAATTAATGCACTCGATAATTTTTTCTACAGTTTCCTGATCAATATGAACCTGAATTCTCTTTCAAAGTGCCATATAATAGCTGATTTATAGTCCTCATTATGCGAATTATTAAATGAATACAAATACTGTTCTCGGTGTTCAGCACAGATAACTTAAAATACATCTATTTGAAAATAAGATAGTTATAGTAAAAATATGTACACAAAAAATTTACTTCGTTCAGAATCTAAAACAATCAAGAACATTAACATTTTATAAGAAATCAAAAATTGACTATCTATCGATCAAGATAAGAAAAAAAAAGAATGAAGAACATTTTAAAATTAGTATCAAGAAATATAAAATTTATACAACATGGTAATCAATTACTATTGGCAACTGCTTATATTTTTAGGCAGTTATTCTAATATAAAAATAATCCTATAACCGTAACGTTTTCGGTTATGCGAGCAGAATAATAAAGAAATCATGAAACACGCAGGGTGAAATGTAACGATCATATTACTCCATTACCGTCCGTGCATTTTTCAAAAAATAATAAAAACTGTTTTAAAGCAAATAAAAAATGTACTATAATAACTTGGTTTTTACCGATCATTTATGACATACATAATATATGTAAGTGTGACGAGGGTTAATGATAATAAAATTATTTTGTATTGAGGTTCGAATCAATTTTAATCAATTTTAATGCTCTACAAAATGACAAAAATAAAAACAATGAACAAAAAAAAAAAACTTTTGATTTTTAATCAAATTTTTATGGAAAATTGATATTTTATAATTGATTGATTGCGTGGGGTAAAAAAGTTTGATTAAAAAAGTTGTCATATTTTTTCCTTTATTTATTAGATAAAAAAAAAAGTAAAGTGAAAAATGAAGCAGAGTAAAATAAAGGCAAGAAAGTCGAACATATTTCACAACACGGATATTCTTCGCTCTTCGGGTCAGATGCTCTTGGTGTGTTGTAAATGATGACCATTATTGATCTTTATGTTATTGAATTCTTTCGTTCAGAATCGTTTTATCGAAGAAAATACGATTTATCGTTTCTTTAAAATCCAATACACCCGTCAAGAGAATCCCACCCGTCGTGCTTTTTCCTTTTTTTTTTTTTTTTTTTTTTTTACTTATTTTTATTCAATTTATCCGTTTATTTATTTCAACCGTCGACGTCGGGGGACGGCCGGCACCGCTGTACTCCGGGAGGGTTAGGTTTTTCTTCGGTAAATAAAATACATTCCAACAACGACGCGGCGGGCGTTTCGGTCCGGACCACGGGGACACGGTGAACAATCGTGGTCCGCGATAGGTTAAATCGAACCCGCGCGTAAGAACAGTGATTAAAAGTACATTGTTAATGACCGGAACATTCGAGACTTGGGGCACAATGCGATTTAACGCGGGACCGTTAATGAAACGGGCGAACAGGCGTTTTAAAATTTAAAACGAACGCGGAGACGAAGCGCTTTTATAGCGCGGGAAAACTTTGAGAATAATTTCGGAAATTTGCTTTCGCAGTCGTCGGCTCGACGAAAATATATAGATTTTTACGACCGTATGTTATATTAAGTCGGGTTGGGATATTTTTACGAGACGGATTTATTTCGCGTAAAATGAAAAACGTGTTGTTCTCCCCCCCTCCCCTCCACCCTCCACAGTCAAAACCTCGTAAAACTTTTACCCTCCACCTGAGTGACTGATCGAAACTCGAAATATTATTTTTGACGTCAGTTAATTACCAAGAGCTCGGGAGTTGTACCGTTTGTATAAAATATTATATATATTTTTTTATTTTTTTTTTAGTTAGTCTCTGAACACAATCGGTATGAGAATAAAAATAGTTTCGTACTTCCCTCGAGTCATTATATAAGACTTGTTTCGCTTTTTTTTTTTTTTTTACATATTCACAGGTTTTTAAAGCCATTTTACAAATTTAAAGTCTTAGTTATTATTATACGCGTGTCCCAGATGTCCAGTGCTACCCTTAATATCTCAGAAAAAATTCAAGAAATAAAAAAAAAATATTTAGAATTCATTTTCTGATAATTTCATAATAGCTATTTTATTAAACTCTTCTAAAGAGAAATTAAATTAAATTTACACTAAAATTTAATGAAAATTGATTAAGTTAGAGTAGGTTAAGTTTTTCATAAATTCCAAATTTCAAATTTATTTTTCTTAGAATTACTTTTATGTTAGAGTAGGTTGTGTTTTCGCAAAAAACTATTATTCTCATGATATCAAACACTTAACCTGTAACAATTTGGTCAGTTTTCATTAAAGTTCGATATATTTATTTTATTGTTATTTTCCTTAAAATATGTTCAATATAAAATGTACCTTGCAATTTTCAAAAAGTAAATCCAAAAAAGTTATTTGAAATTGATATTAATTTGATATCAATTAATCGTTGGTGACACGTAAAATTATTTAATTACTTAAAGTTTGTCTATTTCTACATCTTTTATATATAAATCACAATCATTTTTAGGGTAGCAAAATCATACTTTTGTTACCTCGGCAAAAAACTTTGGGTAGCAGTTTCTATCCTTCGCCACCCCCTATGACACCTATATATATATATATCATTAGAGTATTCGAGTTGAACCTTATTTTTGTGAAAAAAAAAAAAAAAAAACAAAATCGTAGGGATAATAAGCACTTTTCGAGAGTACGAAAATCTCGGAATAAACATCAAAAATCATATCAAATAGTATTATTTATTTGACAAAATAATGGGTCCTAGTGAACTCGATATTCGTTTGAAAACGACAACTTTTTCCACATAAAACTCAACGATAGCGTGTTTGAAATATGACGACGCGCGTTTGTAATATTAAGACGTCGTTGTGTTCTGAGAAGAATAATATTTACTCATAGAGTTTCCGATTAGAAGAAACGAGCGCCGCCGCCTCCGAATTCCATTGTTCGGATGTGTTCCTAAGTAGGATTATGATAATGTACTGAATTTGAATTCGTTTCATACGGGCATGAATTAAAACTCAAAAATTAGATAAATAATTCTAAATAATTAGAAAAAACCGATTGGAACGTAATAATATTAAAAAAAAAAAATTGACTGAACGCGCTAATTTTAAATCGAATACAAATAAAATATAATTTTAGTTTTTTTTTATAAATCGTAAGTCGACGTTTTATTTTGAGGCGTTAGTTATAATATTTCAAATTTTGCACGAAGGAGCGTAGTGTAGTCGTGGAGTTACCGAGGAGAAAAATGAAAAATTATTATTTATAAGTACAGACAAAAAAAAAAAAAAAAAACATACAAACACCCTAAACACTTATTATTCGAAATAATTTATAGTGTTTATTAAATATAATAAATGCCACTCGGGGGTAGACGCGCGAGATAACGCGTAGGTGTGCTCACACCCCTTTGTGCGCTGCGCGGTGCAGGTATAATATACGCGCCGCCGTGTACGTAATGGCGTAAAAATATTAATTTTCGCATAAAACAATAATATTTACAACGCAGCCCGGAACAATACACTTTTTTTCGCCCATTATTCGTAAACAATACTAAATTATGTATACAGTGTTTTATCAACCCCGCGAGACAATTGCAGTTTGCAGCGTTACGTTATTATTATTACTATCGCGAAATAACGAGTATTTGGGTTTATTAAAAAAAATAAAAAATAATAAAAACACCCACACACACACACACACACACACACACACACAAACTCACTCACTCTATAACAACACAATAAATAAAAAGCAGGACATACTTCGCACGATGGGTGTTCTTTGCATAGAATTTCTTCAATAAAACGATTCTGAACGAGGGAAGTTAATATAAAATATAAATAATAAATGAGAAAAAAAAATGTTAGAAAAATGTCCGAAATTTTTTTTTCATATTTTCAAAATTTTCCTGCGCCTTTCTTATATGATTTTCTACCCATGTTTAAATTTTCATAAAATTCTGATCAGAAAATGATGGTTTCCGAGTCGTTTTTGTCAATTTTGGATAGTTTTTTCAGAAAA